>QFDD01005969.1:0-12259 GCA_006871305.1 Vachellia collinsii | reverse complement strand
TCATACTAATGTTGTTTTATTTTTATTGGATATTTAATACCTACCACTCTCTATCTATCACTTCATTATCAATATTTCTCTTCTAATCCAAAATATGACCTTAATAATTCAAAATTTAACATATTTTTAATATTAACATTTCTATTTTAATATTAAAAAATTAATAACCAATTCATTCATTGCTCAATTAAATTTAATTGAATAAAATTATGAAATTTTAAAATTTTAAACATGAAATTATTTTAAAAAATTATCTATACAAGAAATAGGACTTTTGACGGGAGATTTATTTTCAAAAAATCTGAACAACATTTGTAGCGGTTCACCCACCGCTACTAAAAGAGGCACCAAGATTTTAAATTTCATTTACTATTATTTTCAAATTTTACCGCAAAAATTTAGTAGCGGTTACTAAACCGCTACAAATTTAATTAAATTTTTTTCTAATATAAAAATTCAATTTTTCCCACTAATAATTAGTAGCGGTTTTGCTATATGCGTAGCGGTTAAGTATAACCGCTATAAAATCGTTTGCCACGCCGGATTTTGTAGCGGTTTGGAGAACCGCTACTAATGTTGTTAGTAGCGGTTATAATCGCTACAAATACAACAAATTAACCGCTACTAAAACCCATTTTTTTTGTAGTGATAGGTCAATTAGCCTTTGCAATTTCTCATATAAGATCTTCTCAAAGATCATCGTTAACCGGCTTAAACCTCTCCTAGGGAAACTCATATATGAAAATTAACATGCTTTTGTGCCTGGGAGATTAATTCAAGACAACATTGTTGTTGTTCATGAATCCTTTCATCACTTAAAATCAAAAAATAATTCCCTTGAGCTTGCTTTGAAACTAGACATGAATAGGGCTTTTGACAGAGTTGAGTGGGATTTCTTAATTGCTGTTTTAGAAAAACTAGGTTTTTGTAGAGATTGGATTCAACGAATTTCTTGGTGTCTCTCCTCTGTTAACTTTTCCATTATGTTGTCTGGTAAGAGAGTTTCTAAGGTTTTACTAAAGAGAGGTTTGAGGCAAGGTGACTCTCTCTCCCCTTATCTTTTCATCATGGTTAGTAATGTCCTCTTAAGAATGATTGAAAATTTTGAAAGAAGGGGCCTGATTGAAGGAATTAAAATAGCCCCTAGCTGCCCCATGATCACTCACTCCTTTTTTGCTGATAATTTTGTCTTCTTTCTTCAAGCGAGCATTGATAATTGTAGAAATATGATGTATATCTTAGACTCTTATTGCAAAGCTTCAAGTCTGATTATGAATGCTCAAAAATCTTGTATTTACTTCTCTAAATCTGTCCCTAATTTATTAAAAGAGGAGATAGGTCAGCTGATCCAAGCTGCTGCATCAGACCTTCCAGGCAATTATATGGGGCTCCCAACAATTTGGGGAAGTTCCAAGATTAAAGCCATTAACTTTGTTATTAACAGGGTAAAAAAGAGAGTGCAAGGCTGGAAGAGAAATTTTTTGTCAGACGCTGGTAGAGAGACCTTGATAAAATCTGTAGCCAATTCCATCCTTGTCTATCCTATGTCTTGTTTCCTCTTCCCCAAATCCTCTTTGATTAAACTTGACCAATCAATCCCTAGTTTTTGGTGGAAGGAGACCAAAAACAATAGAAAAATTCACTGGGTTGCCAGGGAAAAATTAAAAGAGGACAAACAAAATGGGGGAATGGGTTTTAAGGATTTTCGAGCTTTCAATCTTGCTCTCTTGGCAAAGATGGGATGGAGAATTCTCAAGGAATCATACCAGCTTTGGGTTAAGATCCTAAAAAGCAAATATTTCCCCAAATGCAACTTTTTAGAGGCATCAAAAGGAGGCAAAAACTCCTGGTTATGGAATAGCATCCTCGGGGCTAGGAAAGTTCTTGAAGGCAACATATTGTCCAGCATTGGAAATGGTAGAAGGACAAAAGTGTGGGGAGATCCTTGGGTTTAAGATCTAAGAGGCTTTAAGTTACTATCACCTTGCCCCTTTCCTTCCCTATCTAACCTTAGAGTGTCAAACTTGCTTAATGATGAGGGTTGCGACTTATCTTTAGTGGAGTCCATGCTGTTTGAATCTGAGTGTTGCACCGTTAGGAATGTTCAGTTTGTAGTCTCAAAAAGGGATGATGGATGGATATGGACAGGTGGTTCTAAAGGAAGTTACTCTGTTAAAGAGGGCTATAGAGTAGCTAAGAGTTTAGTGAGAGAGAGCAATCCCACTTTTGCTGAGACCAGTACCTCTAGTCATAGGAATATGTGGAAAGAAATTTGGAAACTAAAAGTCCCCTACAAAGTTAGAAATTTCATGTGGAGACTGCTGTCAAATTCTTTACCTACCATGCAAAATCTTCAAAAACGTAATTGCTCAGTGGCTGACTTATGCTTCATTTGTAGCCATAAATTTGAATCAACATCCCATCTCTTCCTCTCCTGTGATTGGGTTAAATTGACTTGGTTTGACAGTTGCTTTTCCTTCTATCATCATGATGATTCTACAAATGATATTAATGCGTGAATTAACTGGTTGCTTTGTAGTGTTAATCTCTCTGAATGGCACAAAGCTTACCTTGCAATGTTGCTATGGCAGATTTGGAAAAGGAGATGCGGCTTTATCTATCAAAATCTGGAACTTGACCCCACTTTCACTTTCACTCTTGCGGAAGAGCTCTTGCGTGAATTTTGGGAAGCCCGTGGTTGGATGAATTCTGCTGCTGTTTTGTCTTCTCCAACTCAAAATATCACTGCCAAGTGGCAGCCTCCTTTAGGTAATGCTCTGAAATAAATTCTGATGGTGCTTTTAATAAGGATGATAATGTAGCTGCTATAGCCTTTATAGTTCGTGACTCCAATGGAGGGGTCCTTGATGGTTTTAGTAAAAGGGTTATGTTTGAGTCTCCCTCCATGACGGAATGTATGGCTCTACACGAGGCCCCACTTATGCCATTACCAACCATCTTGATGACGTGCATTTTGAATCTGATAATCAGCTCTTAATTAACTGTGTTTCAAAGAGCTCCATTTGTCCTGATTGGAAATGTGAAATATTGTTGGAAAACATCCTTGAAAAGAGGAATTTAATTAGAAATCACAATTTTATGTGGATTTCTAGGGAAGCAAACTTGTCAACCGACTGAGTTGCAAAAGCTTCTTTAAAGGGGTCGTGTGCGTCTGATTGGATTTGGAGACCGCTTGCTACCTTGCTTAGACTTTTGGATGAAGATCTTGCTTCAGTTACTGATGATCTTGGATAACTTTTGTTCCTCTTTTGTTCTTTTCTTTTTTTGTTCCTTTTATTTCAAACTCTCCTTGCTCCTTGCTTATCATTAATATATTTTTTTTGTTTCACCGGCAAAAAAAAAAAAAGGAATACATTTATAATTAATTTAATATCAAAACCAAATCACAAAATGGTAGGGTCGCAAACAAGTATCATAAGAGGACCAGCAATTAATTTTGAACATTTTAACGAAATACTTATAATTGAAAATGTTTGAGTATTTTGTAATAAAAAAATTTGAATATTCTTAAAATAAGAAATATTTGCTATATATAATATGTTTTCATACATTCATATACAATTAATTTAATTTAATACATCATTTTAAAAATAAACTTGATAGGAAGACTATATATAGATAATGTAATTCATTAAGAATGGGTCCTAAACATGCATCACAAATCTACAATTTAAAAAATTGTCAAAATTCTTAAATAAAATTCTTTTTTTAATGGACATAATTAAAAAAAAATTCCATTTCGATCATAATGAATCATAATATATGCGACTCTTACTGAATTTGTAGAAGATACAAGTAATGATAACCTTTTTAACTTTTATGTATTTTAATGCAACATTAATTAACCAGTTTAGATGATACTGTAGTTTGTTTAACTTTATATATCTTGTAACCTCCACCAATATTATTCACTTTGCTTACCTCTATTATATATAGTTTTCATGCATTGTGAGTTCTATATTGTACCATGACTATATTTAAAATGAAAATATCAAATTTAATAATAGATATCCTACAAATAAAATACCTAACATTATTGTAAACAAATATTTTATATTATCAAATGTAATAAAATAAAGATTGCATTTTCAAAAAACTTTTTTTACAATGGGCAATGGGCAAACTATAATGTGATAATATTTTATATTATCAAATGTAATTAATTATTAGTAAAAGTGGCAAAATGTGATAGTTGTTTGAAAATGCAATGGGCAATGCACTAGTTTATTATAACGTAAAGGGACGATATTACTGATAAATGACACTAAAAGGGCAAATAAACCATTTCCCTCCCTCATCCGCTCACCCACCACACGTGCCTTAGGCACTTTAATCCCCCGGACGGAACAAGCAGAGACCAGAAGCGAGAGAGAGGATTTCGAAGAGAGAGGTTGCCAGTAGCCCGGACCTTGGGGACTCGCCGGAGAAGATTGTCGTTGGTGCGTGCAAGCCCAATTTCTGGTTCAGGTGAGTCTCCCGAAACTTCATCCACCCTTGAATTCTTCGATCTCTACCATTTTTGGGGATGGTTTCAGATTTGAAAGTTGAGAAATCAGAGGTTACCAAATAGTTTCTCCGATGAAATCAGTTAATGAGTAAGAGCGAAGCTTGTGCTAGTTGAATCGAGTGTTCATGTGAAAATTTTTCCAGCCTCTGAAGCTTTGAGTCGCGGGTTACTGTTCACATATCGAATTGTATCCGAGGAACAGGGGAATACAAAAAAAAAAAATAATAAGAGAGGCACACAGACCAATCAATCGTATCGGTCGTATTCTTGAATTTGCAATGAATAGAGGAATAATGCTTCCTAGCACAGAGGACCACTTAGATCAGAATAGCATTTACAGAAATGTTCTAACATAGAGTATAATCGAACATTGAAGAGATTAGTTGACAACAGTAAAAAAAAAAAAAACGGGATGGGCGCCTAATTACAATATAATAGGGGTCTCAGTGCAAGCATGTCAGCTGAACACCGTATTTTAAAGAAGTCTATTACCAACTTGGTTTGATTAGCCTTGTGTGGATAAGCATGGTTTGGTTTATATGTGTGTATATATCTGTAAGTATGTATCATACTTATGGGATTGTAAAAGTCCTTTATAGAGAGGAAGCCAGAATCCTCACAGGACTACACGTGAGTGCCATCAACAAGGATGTCCAATAGGGTTGACTAGCTTATAATCTGTGATTTATAAGCATGATTTTACGTAATGACATGAACCTGGATTTAAAATATTAAATGATCAAACCTGACTCAATGGAGTTATTAAGCATGATTATGAAAGAATGTTGAAATGTTTAAATTTTCTGAGAAAATCCCATCCCAACTATAAAAGGGAGACCCTTTATGTTAAGGGGAATTGATTAATTAGTAATGAGAAGGTTGTTACATTTTGAAATCAAATTTCTTTATAAGCATGGTTAGTTTTGTTAATATAATGGTTTGGGAGTTAAGCAACTGATTTAAGAGAACCGTTGTGATACTTCTAGGACTTAGAAGTGTGTATATTTTGGAAGCCTTTTGTCGAACAATATAGTGTACAACTTTCTACTTGTTTTTCCCTTTGTAGAAATAAGAAAATGTTGTTTAATATTGGGGTAAATTTGATGAAATTTATTATTACTTAGTGTTCATCCTCTTTGGCATGAACTATGTGAAAATGTGAAGTCTTCTGTAAAGCTGTTTGTGTTATCTGCTTATGGATGCATGCTTTTGGAAATATACCTTAAAATATAATATTCTGGATATCCATAGTCATGTCATGATCTTAAAATTATGATCTACTACTTTTTCTACTACTTTTATGGTCTTTTGTTTTAACTTCTGATTTTGGCTGGATTCTGGTCCGATGACTCTAAATCACTGGTCCTAATAAGTTAGACTGTATAAGGTTCATTACTTGGCGGCTCCAGTTTTCTAAGTTCCATCTGTTGATAATTTCAGATGAAATTTTCAAAGAATGTGTAATCCTGGCAAATAAAATTGTATCCTCTGATGTGTTTTGTACTATTGATTTGCTTTATATTTGTTATGTGGTAACTATGCATGAATATTCAAAGCAATTTTTGCTTCTTAAATTGTCGAGCCATACATGAATCTCCCAAGCTCATTGCCATGGAAATCTTGATTGAAAGGTTTAGTAATTTTTGTGACCTTCCAGTGCAGATAATATCTTATGAACATCATTTATGTACTTATATTTGTTATCCATGCTTAATCAGTACAGCCCATTTTATTGCCCTTATGCTTGTTTAGATGACTTCATCTTTGATTATTGGATAAATGGATATTTTGTTAACTCGTTTATAATCTGTGTTTACTCTTTGTGAATAATTTTGCAGTGCGAACTGAGACTAGGAAAGCTGGAGGCGTTATTCAACAGTTATTGAGGAGGAAACTCCAGTCTCATTCTACTGTAAGCTTTGCTGCTTTTTCTCATGATGTTTTTTCTTGGGGTGTTGGGACAACTTTTTCTGACTCCTGTAGCCTATGCAGACCACAAAGGGGCACTCTTAGTGTAGGATCAAGAGTGGGGGTTAAAAGGGGAGAAGACAGTGCTCTGTTGATATGCACAATTGTGAAAGGAAACACCTTTCTCTTTTATTCTTTCTTTCTTTTTTTTTTTTTGCAGATGTAGGGAGTTCAGAGTGATGCATCTATTTTTTTCTTAAATTGTATGGTTGAGCAATAATATTAAGATAATGTTGAGGACATTTGGACGACCATGATGTTAACATACTGTTGATAAATGTAAAAAATTATGCTTAATTATTTTATGGTTGCTAATCAAATGAAGTTGTGGCCATAAAAAGCAAAAGAGCATTATTGCACTATTAATGATTTTCCAACAAGTAGTTGTCATGGTGAAACTAAACGTTCATAGTTGACAAACTAATAGCTATTTCTAGTGTTAAAACATAGGATCAAAGAGGATGTCAAATTAGTAAATTTTTTTTACGTTTTACTAAATACACAATGATTTGGCTAATTTTAATTCCTTTTATTTTAAAGAATTGCCTTCAGCCTAATGGCTTGTATCCATATGTGCTTGCCATTTGTCATTATTCTATGTCTTGGCATTTGATGGAGACTTCTGTGGTATGGGATACTTAAGTCCCATATTGAATAGAATGGCGATGCTCAATGAAGTATTCAAGTGGGTTGGTTCTCCCACTGCAGTTGCCAGTTTTGAGTGAGGATTCCTCAATTAGTTGAATGATTGGTAAAGGATTCTAACCAAAAAAAGAAAAAGAAAAAAAAAAGTCAAGAAAATTGTCACATGGTACAACTATTGGGATGTCACCTTTCCGATGGGGCAAAATGATGGAGAATTGTGTAGTATGAGATGCCTAGATCTCATATTGGGTTGTATTAGATATTTAAGGTGGGGTCGTTTTCACCTCAATAACTAGCTTTTTTGGGGGAGGGTTTCCCATTGCTCTTGAGTGCCCTTTATTATTGTTTTTAAGAAAGCAGATATACTTCTTTAACTGTGACTATTTTGCCCAAGTTTACTGTAATTATACATAATGCTTTTTTAGACTCTTGAATTTACATAGCAGCTGACTCATTATTAAACAACTTGCAATTTTAACTCAGTAGATTTAGTTCTTGCTTTTTGCTGCATCTTCCAATTATTCAAGTGGAAATTCTAAGCCCTAGACTAATTATATTAACAACTATCATGTCTTGTAGTAACAACTAATGTCAACCTACATTAAACACTTGTTATTGACAACTAGATTAACCATATCAACAACTGTTGCGGCTTGTATTGACAACTAAACCAATAATCAAGGTTAGCTGGGTAACTTCACAATTAGAGTCGTTTGCACGTAGGTCCCATGGGACTTGCCATTTATTCGGAGATTTCAAGGTACCTTCCAGTGATAAGTTGCATTGCTTGAGAGATGAGTGCAATTTTCCCTCTTCTTTTTTTTTTTTAAATTGATCAGGTCCTTGTTTGTTGGGGTAGGGGATGGGGCACAAGAATGGTTGTTGCCAGTCGAACATTTTTTTTAAATACTTAAAATAATAAAATTCCATTTCGCCTTTGTCTTTAGGCTCGCTGGATTACCAGCAAAGTTTCAATGGAGGCCAGCATCTCGGCTTCTCTTGGCCTTCCATCCCCAAATCTCTGTGACTCTTCAAGTCTCACTGACTTCACTGGCATCTTAAACCACTTTGACACAATCTCTCGGGCCTCCAATGACACACACAGATTAGAATATTGCGGTAGTCACATTCCCAATCTCACATTTGCCTCAACCTCCTTGGCCACTCAGACCCATGGAATGCCTACATCCCAGAAATTTCTGAAACCGACTTCAAGAAACAGCCCCAAGGTTCAAACCCTAATGAAGAATCTATCGGTCTTTGAACGAGCCCTTATCGGCGCAGCTGGTGGTGGCATTGCCGGAGCATTCACCTATGTCTGTCTGCTCCCACTAGATGCCATCAAGACCAAGATGCAAACCAAAGGTGCATCTAAGATTTATAAGAATGCTTTCGATGCTGTTGCTAAGACCTTCCAAACAAAGGGGATTCTTGGGTTTTACAGTGGTGTTTCGGCGGTGATTGTTGGTTCCACGTTTTCGTCAGCGGTGTATTTTGGTACTTGTGAGTTTGGAAAGTCGTTCTTATCGAGATTTGAGAAATACCCTTCAGTTCTGATTCCACCAACGGCTGGGGCAATGGGCAATATTATGTCTTCTGCAATAATGGTTCCAAAGGAGTTGATTACACAACGAATGCAAGCTGGGGCTAAAGGAAGGTCTTGGGAGGTTATGTTAAAAATTTTGGAGAAAGATGGTATATTGGGTCTGTATTCAGGGTACTCTGCTACATTATTGAGAAATTTGCCTGCTGGGGTTTTGAGTTATTCATCATTTGAGTATCTGAAGGCTGCATTATTGCACACATCGAAGAAGAATCATTTAGAGCCAATTCAGAGTGTCATGTGTGGGGCACTTGCTGGGGCAATATCAGCTTCTCTAACCACCCCACTGGATGTTGTCAAAACTAGACTGATGACTCAAGTTCATGGGGAAGCTATGAATAAAGTTACTGCTGCTATGTATAGTGGGGTTTCATCTACTCTGAAGCAAATTTTGAAGGAAGAAGGTTGGATTGGGTTGACTAGAGGGATGGGTCCTCGAGTTCTTCATAGTGCTTGCTTTTCAGCACTGGGTTACTTTGCGTTTGAAACAGCAAGGCTTACCATACTGCACCAATATCTTAGACAGAAGGAATTAAGTGAAATTTCTGTTTCTCCTAGCTGAGCTAACGGCATTTGCTGTATTCTTTAACTCTTTTTTTTTTTTTATTCAAATGAGTTGTTTTTATTTGTAATGCAAACAATTGACATAGGGAATTTCAACCACCCACGTTTTTATTATATGTTTTATGTACTCCCATTTAATTAGAGAAACTAATATGCATGATGTTTCAAAATAGTATCGCTATACTAGTCTCCCAATAGTTTGGTTCTCATGCAGTGACACAAGATAGGGAACGACCAGTCTAGTTTATGGTTTTATCTAACAGAGTCTATCATGCCACTTCAATTTTTGTGTATGTTTAAAATCTGTTGTCATGATTACATTTGAGGAGAGGTAGCCAACTTGCAGCTTTCAGCAAAATGTATAAGCTTGGCCACCAAAATTTCTATTTGAAGCTTCTTTGAGATCATCCTCATCAGGTTTATATTTGATTGAGCACTGGTTTATTAATCTTTTATTGCATTTCTCCCATACTTTCACACTCCCTTAATGCTATGGTGTATGTATAAGTGCTTTATATATTGTGAATTTGTGAAATGCCACCTGTTTCCTGCACTGAGAAGGAACCCTGATATGAACATAATTCTTTCTTGTGCCATCCTTCCTGGCACTACTACTTCTTCATCTGATTTGAATTGTCTACTTCATATGCCACTTAGATGTATAAGCCAATGTATCTATAAGATCTCCCAAGATTAAATGTGAAAGATTTTAACACACATAAAGGCATTCTGGTCTTTGGATTTTGGGTTTTGCCTTTTCGAAGTACAATTGATATCATCAACTCAAATTAGTAACAGCCTAAATATAGCCAGATTTTGTGGATGATTTTTCAATTCTTCGCTTTGCATGTGTAGAATTCTACTTCAGTAACTCATTATATTGGCTTTAAATTATTCATTGTGCACATTGACAATATATATAATTTTTCCTTAGAGTTGAATGACAATGTATAACTAGAGATTTCTTGTATTCACCTTTTGAAGTCCGGTCGTCTATCTCTTTTCGGTGGAATTGTCAGTCATTCTTTGGTTATTATGTCACTGTAAGCATGTAGCATTTTAGCGCAACTGGAAAATGAAGAGGAAAGAAAAGAAGTTGATCGGCTTTGCATGTGTGGTTTCCACTTTCCCGTGGGAAATCAATTTGTAGACTGCATGACATGAGACTGAATCTCAATTAGAATGGTCGCTTCCCTCTCATCTCTAAAATGCTGATTTTTAGTTGTATTTAGAGTAATAATGGATATCTTGTTTCATGGTTCTGCTAATTCGTGTGATTGAGAAGATTATCATGTGAGCTCTTGGCTATGCAGAAACTGGTTGAACATTTGTACTATTACTATAGGTTCTAGTTGAAACTTGATGATCCTTGTCCTGGCACTGGAGACTGTTCGCTGTATTCTTAAGAAATGGTTGAGTTGTCACAAGTCAGAATAAGATTTTTAGAAGTTAGAATACCTGCGCAGTTTGATTATTGACAAACTATAATGATTATAATATAAGGACAATCAGACATGTTTTCACATGCTTTAAAGATCTTATAGACAAAATTTATAAATGGAGACATATCTGCATTGTAGGAGGTGCTGCAGAAATGTTCAAAAACCTTATTCTCCACATACCTTAATTGGAGGCCAACTGAGAAGCCTCATCTGCTGGATAGGTATTAAGTGATGTTGAAAGCATTAATGAAGCGATTGAGAACTTTATGAATGTCGGGAAATAATTCTGGCCTTCAACTACTCCGTTCGATCTTATATGCAAGTGAACTTTTTCCAGGCTTGGCTTGGTCTCAAATATAAGAAACAAGCGAGCATTGTCTTGCATATTGATTGTAACATTCCAGTGATGTCCTCGATTAGTATAGTGGTATATTGTGGTTATGAGGCACTCATTTATCTTTCGCATGCTTGTTAAGGGCAATTAAATAGGGGCATTGTTAGAAAATATATTTTATATGGGACAAAATTAAGAACTTCAACTTCATTTAACCAATTTTATTATTCCATGTAAGTTAGTTATTTGTTTTACATGAGACTGGAGGGAGTATAAAATTTTGGTTATGTGCATTCAATCGTCTCTAAGTTGCTAGGAATTACTAAGATGTTAAGAGGATTGCTGGTGAAGATCTAAAGCTGTTTCGGAGGAATGTTTCAATAGTTCCTTTGATTTGTGTTGATGTTGATCAAATGAACAGTGGGGCTCCCTGTATTAGACATAGGTGGTTTGCTAAGAAGATCATCTAATAGACTTCCTTCGCCCTAGTTTAGTCTGACCAAAATTGAGCCATTTAGAGAAGATGGAATTTAATGTAGTATGTGGGTTTTGGAAGAAATGCTTCCCGTGTATCTATTCTAAGACTGCATGGGGAAACATGAAGTCACAAATAGGTTTTTTTTTGGGAGAATAACAATTATGTTTCAAGCAAGGGAAATTATATTTGATAAGTTGAGTTGTTAATGAGTCAATTTCACTTATTATCAACAAGTGATTAGGACTTGTAAGATATTATCTCCTTTGTTTGAGGCCAAACCGTGATTATCCCTTTTTTTTTTTACTTCATCCTCCTCCTCCAATGTTGGTCGTGGGTGAGGATTTTTTTTTTTTTTTTTTTTTGGGGAAGGGTGGCCTAGGTGGGTATTTAAAATCTAAAACACTTGGTTTACCAAAAGAATTTATAGCCAATATGATATTGATACAGTTTGATGGTATATTGCAAGATAATATATAATAATAACACCTAGGAAGTGCAAGAGCATAATATGGGGTACTTATCTTAAAGCTTAAGAAATAATTTTTGAGACAGACAATTTCTTGAAAGCAAACCTTTATTCTCGTATAATATGACAGTCTTTACATAATATACTTGAAATATATTCATACTATACCAAAGCACAACTCAAGTATTACAACCAAAATTCATATAACAAGATAAGATGTTGCACACATTA
>QFDD01005968.1:0-10514 GCA_006871305.1 Vachellia collinsii | reverse complement strand
CCTACGTATTGACCCTCAAGCTGCTGCCTCGCCGCAACCCCAATCTTTATCTTCTTCATTCCACCTTCTTTTCTCACATTACTCACCCCAATTTGTTTTGATATGCAATGAATCTTTTTTCTAATTTAAAGGATAGACACTGACGCCTCCTGATATTACACGCGCCATTCAACTGTGATCTCCTACTCGCCACAAAAAAGAAAAAAGAAAAGAAAAGAAAAAACTCATGTCTGTGATTTACAAAGCCATTTCTCTTCAAGAATCTTTTGCAACTGCATATGTCTCAGGCTATTTTCAATGCATTTGGGCAAGCTCTAGGCTCCCAATTTCTTTGTTAAAGCATGCATATCATTCTAATTGAGGTAATCTTATTTAAGATATTATCGAGTATTGAATGTGGACTCTAGGCTTGCAGTTTCAATTGGTGATTATGGGGTCATCCTTCATTTTGCATTCCGAATGGGCTCCTGGGCTCCTGGGCTACTTGTCTTAAACGAGATTGTGGGTTTTCACAAAGTGTAGATTTTCTTCGGCTGTTATTTTTCTGCCATGGGCTTCATCGGCATTTGTTGACTGGGCCAAGAAAACCTACAAATTGGGCCCACCAACTCAATAGCCACCCGCCTTTTTCTTTAATGAAAAGAACAAACAGGTGGTATTTATCTATAGAAGCAACATGAGACGATGTTTTGTCAGCAAAAGTGAATTATGTTGATAAGTAGTTGATTCATAACTCATAAAGTCATGAATTAGAATAAAATAATCTCCCAAAGGACAATCATATTCATATTCACATTCTCCCTTGATAAAATAGAATAATACATGTATTTAGAAAAAAAAATATTCATATTCCTTATGCAAGAGGAAAGAAAGACAATAGTAAACTTGTCTATGGGTCATTAAAGATGCAGTGTGAGAGGAGATGAAGACCAGCCAGTAGTAATCATTCACGTAACTAATAAGAAAAATATCACTACCCCAAGTTGTATATTTCTTATTTTTCTTGAATCTAATTTGTCCAATTTGTAAGCTAATATGTAATTCAATGATACAAAATAAATAATTTTATATAACATATTTAGTTTGCTTAATCTTTCTAAAAAAAAAAAAAGTACATTGTCTCATGTCCTAAGGATTGAGAGAGTTGTGTTGAAGGATGTTATTTTATTTACTGAGCATAACGATATTCGAAAACTCAAAGCCTCTGGTTATGTTGGGTATCTACTAAAAACAGCCGCGGGCATTAAAATTACTGAGTACCGTGAATGGCGATTTCCCCCACTATGGGGCTATGGGCAACGAAGCCATCTACAGGGAACATATTACCAATGACTTGTGGATCGGTTAGTTTACTAACCTTTTCATAATATAAAGATACAGATGAAGTTATCTCTCTGGCATTTGAGAAGATCGAGTATTGCAGGTGCATGGGTGGCAGTTTTTGTCTGAAGATTAAGCAGATTTAGGATTTTTTTTCCAGGAAAGAATGCGTGTCCAACTATTATGGGTCACATTGTGGTGGGAGCTGACAATAAACTGTACGGCGAGTATGGGAAAGGTTTTCCAGATCCTCATGCTCCCATCATCTGCCACGTCGCCATGTAGCTCCACCGACTTTTCAGTTTTTGGTCTCTCATTGGCCCCACCTCCTCTCTCGTCAATCATTGCCGCTTAACACTCCACAGTTAACATTAACACTCAACGCGCCACGCTTCGTTCCAATCCTTTTCTGCAATCATTTAATACAGAGAGACGAGATGAGCAAAACGTTGTCGTCTTGTAAAATACACAGACTGTCATATGGCAGATCCACTGAATGAATAACAATACTTACCCCATGAAATTTTCAATTTTTCTTGACAGAATCTTATCTTACAATGAATGGATTGACGTGGTCATTTCATAAACATGCTAGCAGCAATCTTATCTCGATTTTGGTGTTGGTATGCTAAATTTGTAAGAACAAAAACCCGTTCCCTGGAGGCATCTCCATTCAACGCACTTTTTTCATATTAAATTTAAACAGACGCATTTTAGAATTTTAGATATATAAAATAGTATTGATAGGAAGATTGATTATATAATAAACAAAGCATGAAATTAAACAATTATGTCTTCTGATTTAATTAGAATAAAGTACTTTGAGCATATCTTGTAAGTTATAAGCACACCTTGATCAATGTTCTGAGCTAGATTCAGCCTGTTATTATTGCTAGAATATCGGAACGCATGATTTTAATTAATAAATATCATTTTCCACGATACAATAATTATCTTTAAATATCATTACGAAACAAGTATTTAAATAAATAAATATATATATCTCAGTAATATTGAGAATATTTAAAAAATGTATAACATTTTGGGTTGTTGATTTGGGTTATAAAAATAAAAAAGGATAACTGAAAAAAAAAAATTGGGGTTGGGCGAATCATCATGATCTGCAGGAGCGAGTGGTCCCTGTTGGTCCCTTTCTCAAGCATTTAATGATAACAAGTTTTGGTTAATAATTGATGTTTGATAATACTCAATGATTAAGTTGGCCGGCTAAAGCGCTTACGTGTCGCGCCTCCCCATCCCTCTCCCTCACATGCACGGAATTTACAAATAAAGCGTAGGGGCTCTTTTGGTATTTCACTACTTCCCTTCTCTGATATTTTTCCTGCAATCTCTCCTGTCCGAAGAGGAGACTCCCTTCGCGCCTCTCGACTCTGCTCCACCACCATTCTCATCGCCGTCTGAATTCCCCTTTCACTTCCTGTTTAGTGTTTAGGGTCTCTCCCCTTTCCTTTCCTTTTCTGTTTCTGTTCTCTTCTGTTCTCATCAATATCCTGTTGTTTTCATTCACCCGGTTTTCCTCATAATTCATTTTGAAAGGATTCAACGGTAAGCGAGAGCAGAATCTGGAATGATGGAGTGCATCGTGGAGCCGCAGATGTCAGCCCAGGGAGTCTCTCAGCTAGATGGCGTCTCTCTTTCCGAGACAGGATATGGTCTTTACGGGTATTTTTTGTTTCTTTCCGAATTTACAATTTTTTTTGCCATGCATTGAAGAGTCATGATTCCTTTTCGAGAAAATCGCTGGTAAAGTCTAAATCCGATGCTACCCGGGTTGGCACTTGAAGGTGTTCACACTATAGAAGGAGATGCAAGATAATAGCACCCTGTTGCAATGAAGTATTCGATTGCAGACATTGCCATAATGAATCTAAGGTTCCATCCCTTCTCTAGTTTATTTGCTTTTGTAGATGATGTTGTTGAACGATGGCCGTCTAACTTTGATTTTATATTTTCTGATAATTATTTTACCTTTTTTCTCGATGGTCGTTTTTTTTTTGGGGGTAATATTTCTCGATGGACGTCTGAACATGTACTTTCTCACGGTTTTTTCGACAGAATTCAATGGAGCTGGACCCTGTCGATCGCCATGACGTTCCTCGTCACGATTTAAAGAGAGTACGCAACTATTAACTTTGCATCTCAGCTTACTCTTTTCACTGTAATTAATGTTCGATATATAATCTTAAATAAAATAATAAATATACTCTTAGATATTTATACGGCCGTGGTGAAAAAGACGAGATGCAACCTTTGAGCTTTCCATTTTGGGTCCGCGCTGTATGCCGTGTCTCGCTTTTATCCATTGACGTCCGCTAAAGAATTCAATCTTTAAATATGGAAACGCAATAGGTGGTTTTAAGTTTGATATATTCTGTTCGGCTAATCTGACCTTATTAGCAAATGGCAAAGTCAACACTACTGACTATTTTTAAGAATTTTAAATGCCAGGATTTAAAAAAAAAAAACAATAAAGGAAGAAACAAAAAGGAATGCCAGCTTGGTTTTTCTTTTACTTTCCTACCACTTTCCGTAAATTATCCATCTTTAATTCTAGGGGAATAAAGAGAAACTAGCACTCAATCTCTATTCAATTTGAAAGTGAAGCACTAACTGGAAATACCGTCTGCGCCATTATTTTCAGGTGATATGTTCCTTGTGTAGCACCGAGCAAGAGGTAAGTGTCCTCCTTCTTAAAGGTATATCATCACAGAGATGGTCCGTGTAAATTGATTAACCCTCTTTTTGGACATATTTTTCACTTTGCAGGTTCAACAGATGTGCATTCATTGCGGTGTTTGCATGGGGAAGTACTTCTGCTCCAAGTGCAAGTTTTTTGATGATGATGTTAGCTTCTTGCCTCATTTTATTCCTGAAATCTTGGGTCTCCTTTCTTGGCCTTCAATGACTAAAACTATTTGTTTACTCCAGGTATCAAAGAATCAGTACCACTGCAATGAATGTGGTATTTGCAGGTCCAAGCTATGCCAAGCCTTGATTCTTTACTTTTACATGCCCAAAGTTTCATCTCTAATTAGTCAGTTGTTTATTTGATGTTCTATTTATTTCTACAGAATTGGAGGCGAGGAGAATTTTTTCCACTGCAACAAATGTGGTCAGTGTCTGAATATGTTTTGCAAGTATCTCCCTTGAGAGATGAGCCCTTCATGTTTCTTTTTAATGTTCGTTGTCAAACTGACTGTCGAATGTGTTCTCGCGGTCTTTATTTGCCCATAGGATGTTGCTATTCAACATTGTTGATGGAATCACACCGTTGCGTTGAAAAAGCTATGCATCACAATTGTCCTGTTTGCTTTGAGGTAAAATTAGAAGTTGGAAGGGCAGGGCCCTAATATCTTGAATAGATATATTCATTGGTCTTGTATATTACATTAGCACCAATCATTTGATCACCCGTTTTTCTAACGTGCAGTTTCTTTTTGATACCACAAAAGACATTACTGTATTGCCATGTGGTCATTCTATCCACCTGGAATGTGTGAGAGAAATGGAGCAGCATTTCCAGTGAGTTCTACAACTGAAAGGATATATATAGAATACAATGATAGTTGTATATATGTTTAAGGACTGTTGCTTCGTCCTGACGAAAATACTTGGCAGGTATTCTTGTCCTGTTTGCTCAAAATCTTTTTGTGATATGTCGCGTGTGTGGGAGAGACTGGATCATGAGGTATCTCTGTTGTCAGAATTATATATCATGATCTGTATTTACTTAACAGTATTTCTGGAAAGAGCTATATACTTTCTGAATGTTCCAAGTTATTCAGGTTGCATCAACACCTATGCCGGAAATATATCAAAATAAGATGGTAAGCATTAGTATTTTATTGTGTGTCTGCTTAGTTGCAGCGGTCTTTATCATCTAACGTTATGAATTTCTTTGCTGGAAATGGCTATAGGTGTGGATTCTGTGCAATGATTGTGGGGAATCATCAGAGGTGAGCTTTCACGTTTTGGCGCATAAGTGTATAAAATGCAAATCTTACAACACCAGGCAGACGCAAGGCGGACCTGCATCATGCTCATCCAACATTGAAGAGTTGCTGCAATGATTACATCACAATCAGGTTGCTCATTTGAAATAGTTTCGGGCTGTTGTGTCTAGTGTTACACCGAAATAACACTACAAGTGAGTGTCTTAGTTAATGTTCTCGTGCTAGTGATGACATAGCCATGATTTAGTTCTTAGAGTGGTTGAACTGATGCTACGCTCCCCAACTAAATTTCCATGATCAAGTTACTTGACTGTAACATATAATAATTGCCCTTTTCTTTTTAACGATTTCCTTTTGAATTTGATACTTGAAGGAAAACCCTGACAAATTTAACTGAGTCGGTCATGTATTAGCATGAATCTCGAAAAGTCGCATTGATACTCATCAGGCAAAACTCGAAGTTGTTTAACACATTTATGTGTCATCCGGCGCTTGTTTTCTCATGACTTGAGTAATGAATTATTTAAATTTAAAGAGTCAGCAATATTGCCTAATTAATGAAAACATTTTGTTGAAACCCGTTCAGTATGCGGTCGTGATTGTTATTGGGCTGTTATATGGTCTCTGGCATTGGGCTTCTGTTAAATAATCTATCAGCATGGCCCATCCAAAGGCCTCTCTCCAGAGAGGTTGACCACTTGTTAACTAGGCGTTTTATGCATTTATAATAATGCAGGTGGCTTGATTTTTAATTTCAGTTATGGATCAATGTTACTGGTAAACAATATATGAATGATACTTTGTATTGTTCCCCCAAAAGAATATCAAACACAATAATTAACTTACATGTGGGAATAGAGAACCAGTAATGTGCTGCGAACAAAACGGTTGTACAGCACTTATTGCTATGGAAGAGGGAAAAAAACATGAATCTGAAGGGCAAGAATAATGAAAATAATACATGAACTAAATAAAGAGGTTAATTAATATTTGTGGGCTTTTGGGACGTGAAGTTGTGTTTGTCGATTATGAAGGGGCTGCAATGGCCTTGCGTTCCTCTTCGCATACTGCCACACAACACACGCAACACATAATCAGTACATCATGATTGAAGAATCAAATAATCAAGCAATAATTTAACTCAATGCAATGCGTAGCATTAAGAAAACTAATTTGACGCCCACACACTTACATATTGGACTGAATTGACGAGTAAATTTACTTGCGCTGGTGATACAGTCCTTATCTGTTGAGATAATCAATTCAAGAGAATAAGGATACTATACACAGCAATTAGTAAATGAGAATTATTAATAATAAATAAATAGGAATACCGTACCTTGTTAGAAATGGTCCAGATGACACCTTCAGTGCAGGGAGGCGCTGTGAGCGATCCAACGTATGTATAGTAGATTTGGCCACAAAACGTACCTATCTCTGAAGGATCTATCACCCCCACACTCTTCTCTTCTCCTTCTTCTCCAATCTCCTTTATGCTCTCTTCCAACTACATCCATCCCAATTCAACACGTTCGTTAGACACACACACACAGCTAGTTATTTTTTACAGTGATCTCACCACCCCCAACGCACGCACACTTCTTGCAAACTACTATACCAAGTATAGCTGATATATACTGCCTATAGTCTTTAGATATGTGCTGCTTTTAACTACCTCATTAGAACTAAAAAGAAGTAGTACAGATTATTAGAATGGTCTAAAAAAATCGTAAATTTACCCCCCGCTGAAAAGCATAAATTTAAAAAAGCTGTACACAAGGACCGGAAAACCTAATTAATGCTCCACTTTTTAATGCAAATTAAAGTGACTCATATATACATGTGTGTGTGTGTGTGTGTGACCATCGATTTGTTCTAGAAGTATAAGGTGAGTAATATATAGGACTGGAAGGAGTATGTATTTTCATAATTTTATTTGGCACATATTTACTGTATAGTTGGCACATCTGTATATATACCTTGGAGAGAAAAGGATCGGGACGACCAAGCTTGTAGAGAGCAGTAACCACAGCGGTCTTGTTTGTACCATCGGGCTGTGTGAATTGATGAACCATGTGCAGCTCCAAGGCATACCTAGTTATTGCATATTCCACCACATTCAAAATTATTCTGTTACTTTACAAAAACACAAGTTAGATGAGAGAGAGAGAGAAGGTGAACCTCTTGCCATTGATGAGATGTTCGGAAGGCCAGTGCCAGTGGACTCCTTGGAGAAAGAAATTTGTGCCATTGATTGTTATCGAGCCCGCGTCAGCCTCCCAATTCACCTGCAATTTCCCAAACTCAGAATATATTATTATTCTATCCTTCCATGCAATGAATTGCGTGCACGTAGCTAGATGTTGAAGGGGTGCATGGTAGAGAGACATGGGAAGAATCAAAAGTAAGTGTTCCTTCCGCGGGACATCCGTTAAAATTGGAAGGATTTAGAGAAGATTAATCAGCAAGTGTTTTCTGCGCAACTAGGATGAAAACGGAAGTAAGTGTGAATGGAGTTTGAAGCTGTGATGTATATGTTTACCGTTATATCACGGCCTCTGTTGATGATTGAAGCAGTGGCAGGCTTATATGCCTCGCTTAGGTCGTCTGAGTTGGACACCACCTTGACTCTGCGTCTCGACAAATCAATCGGAGACTGCATGGTTCCACTGTTACAGGCAGCCCATTCTGGTTTCAGATCACCCCACCGTGATGGCCCCTTCTCGCTCCCTTCTATGTAACTGAACTCTGTTCCATCACATTTACATACACACACGCTTTAGAACATTCAGGCATTATGCTTAGACGACGTACCAGGTAATTGACTCTTAATGTAAAATTACAGCCCAGGAGATTGTGAAGAATATGTATCAGAGATAGATGGGGTGTGTGTGTGTGAATGATCGATTAATTATTTATTACCAACTTCAAGAGCTTGGGTTGACGTTGAGAATTGTGACATGATTGTTACTAATATCAGCAAACATGGAATCAACTTCCTCGTTTGTCGCTTCATGCTTCGGCAGCGCGTGCACAGAAGATTGAGACTTGGGAATTAAAACAGGTTTGATGAGATCAAATTAATGTTTCAGATGAATGCCAGAAACTCTATTTATGATGGTGTGACAGGTTTTGTATGGTGGAAGGGTTTTTATTTATAGATCGCCAGCACGGGACGTGATGTGGGGTGGCCTTGGATTTGGTCGGAATATATAATTTATAAATGAGTACATGGAAACTTTCTTGGAAGAAAATTTCCAGTGTTCTAGTTAAACTTTAGCTCCTTTTTTAAAATATTGATTGGCCGTCGTTTTCCATTTTTACGGTGGAATAGTGTGAATGTGGTTAAAAGAAAGGGTCCGAAAGAGGCTGCCTTGAGTCCATTCTGGTTATATATATATATATATGTCGATGTCAACAAGCAATATATATATCTATAATTGGTGAATCGATTAATTCTCCATGTGCTTAGATTAATAAAGGACATTATATATGATGACTTAGTAATTGGTATGATCCATTCACCGGAAGGGAGGAGGTTATGTTGCCTCTGGTTAATTTGAACAGTTCCAGAAGAGAACGACGAGTAATAATTTAATTATAAAAAACAAACAAAGGGCATACACCGTTGAGTAGATCAATTAATTACACATTTACACCTAACACTTTATACTATCTAAAATCTTTAGTATTAGAGCTAATTAGCTTCTTTTATTGAAAAAATTCAAAAAATTAAATACATTACTTAAAGGTATTTATTTATATATATTATTAGGTTATATATCAATTTATAGTTAAGTTAGATCAATTAATTTAATAAATTGATGAATATAAATACTTTAAAATAATATAATGTATTTAGCTTTCTTAATTTTCACAACAAAAGGTAACTAACTCTTATATTAAATATAAAAGTTATTATACGTGTGCATGTACTTCTTTGCCGTGTTGGTTGAATTGGAATATTCTTTCGCTAAAATACAAATATTCTACTATTAAGATAATTCTATTTAAGAAATTGCTAAACACTTTGATACAGTAATAATTCAAAGATGAACTAGTTACATTTTGAAGGACTATGTCCTTCAACTAGATGAAATCTTGTGAGCCTTGGTATGCCGGCTTCGTTGTTGATGTCCGTTTTTGTCCCTTCCTATTTGTCCCGTTCGCGAGGAAACGGTCATTAACTAACCCATATGGCTAAAAGTTGACAAAATAAATCA
Source organism: Vachellia collinsii (assembly GCA_006871305.1). Taxonomy (NCBI): domain Eukaryota; kingdom Viridiplantae; phylum Streptophyta; class Magnoliopsida; order Fabales; family Fabaceae; genus Vachellia; species Vachellia collinsii. The sequence continues at coordinate 997 of QFDD01005968.1, read as the reverse complement.
CTCCACATTATAATAATCACTCATTAGTTGTCTAACTTTTTTATATTTAACCGATTCTAACTAATTTTCTTAATGTGATAAAAGTAATTAATAAAGCCCGATAAAAGATATCAGTGAGAATATTTGGATAACAAATTAAAACATCTCACTTTATTTAATTCTATAAAAACTGGATAATCGTTTAAACATCTCACTTTCTTTAATTCCTCACAGCCTAGCAATTTCAATGTTTAAATTCTCATTAGAGAAGCACCCGTATTTAACATTCAACAATGTCTCAAACAAAATCATATACAAATAATATATATATATATATATGTATGTGATTAATAAAAGAACTAGATAATCAATCTATACAAATTTTTTAAAAAAATGGGGAAGACAAAGAAGACTAAGGTATTATATTCAAAATGAACACAATTTGTTTATCTAATCTACAAAATTTTGGGAGGGGTGTAGAGTATGCATGATTTATTGAAGGCATGTAGAGTTGGGGTTTTCATGGAAAGTGTCGTATTGCTGCGTGGATTACGTAATCATGCGGTGTCTGAGGTGTGAATCGTATAAATGTGAACATTGGAGCTGGTCGTGGAAGGGAGACATGATCTAGGCCCAATCAAATTTAAAAATTACAGTAATTTAATTGCGTACTCTTGTCTTTTGAGGTGTGAATTAATGAAAGATTCCTCGAAGCACAAATAAATGGGCAGGTGCTTGCAAAACTCCCCCAGACGAATCTCCACTAAATAAAAGTTAATGTGCAATGGTTTGAAAAAATATGTTGGATATATCTACTACCTGTACCTGCTAGACTCCTAACCGAGATTTGTGGAAACAGGACTTCCAATAATTTGTTATCATAATAATCCTGAAGATTTTTTTAAATGATATAAAAAGATAAAAGTCGATATAGCGTTCAAGTTCCTCTCTTTTTTAAATCACTTCCATGTCATGAGCAGTGCCCTTTCTTCTTTCTTTCTTTGTTTTTTTTTTTTTT
>QFDD01005967.1:0-15708 GCA_006871305.1 Vachellia collinsii | reverse complement strand
AAAAAAATTAAATAAATTACTCAATTAAAACATATATTATGAAATATGCATATATCGTTTATAAGTTTGAAAAATTAATTTAAAAAAAAATAATAAATATATCATTTAATTAATTTTTTTAGTCTCCTTGAAAAAATATTTCTTTTTTTGAATGAAAGAATGTTTTCATAATATTTATGTAGAAAGTTGCACAATAATAAAAGGCTAATGGGGAAAGTATCCATTATTTTAAAAAAAAAATGTTCGTTGGCATCATAATCAAATTGTTGGTGAAAAACGAACCAGAGTTATATTTGGTGAGAGGGGCTAATTTTTTATGATATAGTGAATTTAGATTTAAATCTCGGTTATAAGTGATATCTATATTTAATGGCCGATGCTTATATCATATTAATCTACATATTTCTCTTCCTCTTCTCCTGATCTTCTTCTCTCCCTCGTGAGTTCTTCCACCCTTCATTAAACTCACCTCCATCATCACCACCCTCATATTCTTCGTCACATTCATCGTGGTCGGAGGAAGATGATGATAATCTGAGAAGAAATCGTCACCCAAAAACTAAAATATGGAATACTCAAAGCCTAAAATTTGCCGCATCCATAGTTACTTTACGTTATTGTTGTTCAAAGAAGAATGATGACGGAAAGAAAAGAGAAGGAGGGAGTGATTGCAATTAGAAGTGATGAAGAACTCACAGGAGGAGGAGACAAGACAAAAAAGGTCTGATGAAGAAGGGAAGAGAAATCATTTTGAAAATAATTGATATTCATGAAAAGAATACAATATTTAAAGTTTTAGCGATCTTTGTCCAAAAAAAAAAAAAAAAGTTTTAGCGATCCCTTGTGACCTCGAAAGTATCCTTTTATGGGCAAACATACTCATAAGACAACAATACTTCTAAATAATACATACCACTTTTAGAAAGTAAAAGCACTAAGAAAAGTAGACTCTAACTAAAGGTAAAGTTAAAATAAATAGACAAATGATGATGAACAATTTTATCACATGCTATCGACACACTAATATACAAATAACTTTTACTCATACACATTGGCATATTACTAATAATAGGCCTGAGGAATCTCAATCCTTATAGATGGGTTCATGGTCTGATCCTAAATTGTTGTTGTCTGAGTCATACATATAACGCGAATTACTGCATGCTTAATCTTTATCGTCCTTATAGTCTTCATTAGAATTATGAGTGAGCTTGATGGCATTGGAGTATTGTCCGGAGTATTTTGGTAAGTCAAGTTAATATGGATCTTGAGAATCTTGGAATTCTGAACCAAGATATGGATTCTAAAAGTGTTGAGATAGGATGTCTTGCATGATGAAATTATTTTGAAATTCCTCCAAAGTAGAACGGAGGACAATCTCATTGTGGTCTTCTTCTACAATGCAATTATAGAAAATGTGACATATATGAATAATACGATATATGCATTTTTCACATGCAAGTCTTGGTGCCAAGATGCCAGCGAACATTTTTTGAAAAAGAGCATGACAATTTTTTTTTTATTTTTATTACTTGACAGTGCTTTGAACACTCATAGAATAGTTATCATTAGCCATGAAAAAGAAGCTAGTTGTGTGTATAATAAAAATTATTTTCATATCATTTAAATAATTAAAGTTATTGAATTTTTTTTTTAAAATTAAGATAATCTAAGTGTTTAACAACCCAATTCGGTGGGGCATCCCATAAAGTGGGAACTAGACGCCAACAACAACAACCCACCGATGGAATTTTTTGGATTTAGGGGTCAATGCAACTACCCATTTTTTGGCGCGACCCAATGTCATATATAACTAACGTTTACCTCTTACCAAAAAAAAAAACTAGGACACTAAAATTAAAATCAAGGTAAAATTGGAGAATTAAATATTATATTAACCCTTATTATTAATAAAAATAGGAATATGAATATAAACATTAATGCTTAAATATATTTTAAAAAAACCTACAGGAATTGCAAGGTGTCTTGTAACAGCAATTTTTTTTTTTTTTTTACATAATAGGAGAATTTTAGTTAACTCTTAACTTTTAAGGTAGGTTCTCAAAATGCCCTCCTCTCATGTGAGTAGTTTCTATTTTGTTGTTAGTAATTGTTAAAATATTTGTATACACATTTAAATTCACCTATGAATATTTAGAAATTTTTTATATGTTATAATGTAATTTAGGACTTATAAATTTTATTATTAATTGTGTTAAAATGTATATGTATACTTATAATTCATCCATAAACATTTATAAATGTCTCTAGTAGTTGTTATAAAGTAAATTAGTACATATAATTTTTAATATATAAATCATTTGATTTTTTTTCGATTCAATTCCTTATATTTTTATGTTAACATTTCTCGACAAATGTCTTATTTTTATACATTTATTAAATGATAATATTTAAAAAATAAAACAAATAAACATATTGAACAAAAATTTTACTATTATTATTATTATTGTTACTGCTGCTGCTATTATTATTATCCTTATTATTATTATTATTATTATTATTATTATTTTCCGGTCTCTCCCATTGGAGTCTCCCCACACTTCGTTGATATCCATTTATCATACCAACCAAGGCCTGAGCCTGCGGTCAACTACCTCTCTTGTAATTATTGATGTAGAAAGATCAAATTCGTCAGCCAGCGCGAGTTGCAGGAAGAACCGCCGATTCACACCTATAAGGATATGCAATTTCTGTAAATTTCCCATAGATGTTCTCTGGGATTTGATAATCTTTACCTATATTTTCATCTCCTCTGCCCGCCAATTCCATAGAAATTTCCGTACCCGTGATGTGCAAAATCTAGGGTTTCTGTTGCGGCGTTTCTCCTGCTATGGACCTTCCGTTGCTGAGGAAGGGTTTAAATTTCTCTCGGCGAAACAAGAATTGGCTTATTTTACTTGCTGTTTTTGGAGCCTCCGGTTATGGAGCTTACAGGGTCTATCACTTGCCCTCTGTTTCGAGGAGGAGGAAACGGTTCTTGAAGCTCTTGGGAGCTATCATTTCTCTTGCTGAGATGGTTTCCGAATCTGCTGACACGATTGCCATTGTCTCCAGGGACATGAAGGAATACTTGAATTCTGATTCCGATGAAATTCCTAATAGTCTGAAGCAAATTTCGAAAATTGCGAGGTCGGAGGAGTTCTCTGCATCGATTTCTAGGGTTACAGAGGCATTAATTGTTGGGATTCTTCGTGGATATGAATCCCACAAGAGAAATGATCCAAACTCGGAGATGGCTCCGACCACCTCCAGCTTCTCGGACAAGGTATTGGAGAGGCTTTTCTCGAAGGCTGGAACTGGTTTTGTCTCGGTTGTCGTTGGTAGCTTTGCGAGGAACTTGGTTTTGGGTTTTTACTCTAATGGTGGATCGATCGATAACTACAACAAAGGGGATTCGTCGAAGTCGTCGGATGTACCTGGATGGGTTAATGTGATTTGCGATGACAGATGTAGAAAGGTACTTGGAGATTGCGTACAAATCTTCGTCAGCACTGCGGTTGCCGTTTTTCTTGACAAGACAATGGATGTCAATACTTATGATGAATTTTTCACTGGACTGACCAATCCCAAGCACCAGGAAAATGTCAGGGACATTCTGGTTTCTCTTTGTAATGGTGCTGTAGAAACATTTATCAGAACATCTCACGAAGTATTGACAAATCCAAGTGTAAATTCAAATCCAAGTTCGTCCTCGTCTTCAGTTGTTCATACGAAGGAATATCCAACTGCAACAGAAGATGGATGCTTGAAGCCAGAAGCATATTTTCAGCAAATTAGACTCGGAAGCTCAATTAGCGGAGTTCAGGATAATACTTGGCTCGAACAGATTTCGTCAACACTGTTAGTACCTGCGAACCGAAAATTTGTGCTTGATGTGACAGGGAGAGTGACATTCGAAACAATTAGATCGTTCATGGAGTTTCTGTTATGGAGGATAACAGATTGCATGAAAAGAAGTCTGAGTAAAGTTCATGACGAGGCTGTTGGCAAAGGATTTGCACTTGTCAGATATGTTGGCGCCAAATCATCAGTTATTCTTACAATGTGCCTTGCAATGTATTTACATATTCTTGGTGGCAGTAGGATAGCTGTGCCTGCCTAGTTTGATGATTATTTCAAACCCATAAAAGGTAGTGCTTTTAGAATCTAGGGACAGCAAAAATCAGATGTTAAATGCCTATATTCTTTCCAATCCAAGTATTAGAAATGGAGTTAATATGGTGCCTGAACGCTTGTCTATAATGTTTAGCTGTCTTTACCATACTGAAAATCTGAAATGGTTTGACTGGTGTTTGGTGCTCTTAATGTTTAATCTGATGCATGTATGCAACAACCTTTTGTTGAATTCAATGTCGCATTGTACAAAAATTTGGGTCAATATCCAATTTGTTATAGAAAGGCAAAAGATAACTAAGCAAGCAGCTCTATAATTGTAAGTTTATATAGACAATCCATGTTATAGCTCTGTATATAAAATGATTGTATTGCCCTACAACAGTTTATGAACGCAAGCTAACCAATTTTACCTTGCCTTGAAATATTTCCTTCTCCCTTTTCCCTTCTCCGGAAGAAAACTCAGTTTTGATATCACGGTTTCTTTCTTTCTTTCTTTTTCCCCCCTCAATCATACGGCTTAGGGAACGATTGATTATCTAAGCTTGAGATTCCCTAACTCAGTTTATCCTGCACACCGCCAATAGAATATACTTTCTCTTAGTTTGGGATTCCCTAACACAGTTTATCCTGTCTATGTTCCAAGGGCGGACTCTTTTGACATCTTGCATCTTTGTGGAATTTGGCTTTCTCGTAGGTTGAGAATGAATCCATTCTTTCCATTGGCTGTTCCTGGCTTTATACAAATAGACAGAACTCCCATTCCTATAACTTTCTCGGAGAATTCCTATACTGCTTCTGAGTTTGAAGAACTTCCAGCTCTGAGCAAACTCTTGATTTGCAACGTATGGCTCCATTTGCCAGGTAGATTGGATTTTATCTATCATCATCTGTGATAGATATTTGAAATTCTTGTATTTGTATTAGATCAACAATAGCATTTTATATTTCTTCATTTTACTTTAGGGTTGAGCCACCTCATAAAAGGATGCTGGTTGTAGCATTGCAGCACCAGAATGAAGCGATATGGTTTAAATAGAAAGGTTTGTTATGGCAGTAGTTATTTGTTGATCTAGTTATATAATTGGCAAAGTAGAAGTGTTGTCAGGGAGAACTATTATCCTGGCTGCAATAAGAATTTAGGACGTTAATTGTATTAATTTTCCTTGAATTTTTGAATTATTGTGGGATCAATTATTTAAGTTGCTATGACCGGTGACAGTGTCAATGATGCACCTGCACTGAAGAAGGCAGACATAGGAATTGCCATGGGTTTACATACAGCGGTTGCCAAGGGTATTATTGACTGCCAATTTTATTTTTCCCACTTCTGCTTCCTGATTTGCAGTATTCTTACTACATCAAAAGGCTATTCAACCCATTGTGACCTGTGAATGAATGCTTCATAGTTGGTTCATTTTTTTTTTTATTGTTTTGTTCTCCCTATTATTGTTAGATATGTTAATAAAATCAACCCTGAGCACTCACTTATAACTTTCTTTTTTAGTCTTTCACATATTATCAGGGTTCTTATCCAGGTAGTCAATAGTTTGACCCTTGTCATCCTCATCCCCCGCCTTCTAATTAACATTTCCAACATAAGATTTGGTGGGATTGTGTAATGTCCACACTTTAGGCCCGATGGGTTTTCATGGAGTGTGTCAGAGATTTCAGTAAAATACAGACAGAATGCTATTTGTAAAATAATCATTATTGATCTTTGCTTATCTACTTAAGCTTTCAAGTTGAAAGTGTTCATTAACATTTTTGTACTCTAGTTTTACCTTGTTGAGCTATGTTAATACGGTGCCACAATTGCTCTAAAATGCACTTGTCCTGTGATTTTCTAGTTCTGGGAAAGACATGAGCCAGAAGATGAATCCAAGCTAAATTAGTCATGCAGTTCAGGGAACATTTCCAGGATTTTCTTTCTTGTTATTCTTGAAGTAATTCACTTCCTAGGGAAGCCTCATAATGACCTTTTTTTTTTGTCAAATCCACTTGACAGTCATCTCCATGTTTTTTTTTTGGTAACTGCCTATTCCTGAACAACTGTGCCAAATGTATATTTTATTCTTTTGCTTCACTCAATTATCAGAGTGCTTCAGACTTGGTACTGGCTGATGATGACTTTGCTACAACTGTTGCCCAGTGGCGGGATGCTAGCATATATTTGTTCTTCTGGTCAAGCTTCCTTTTTTTTGTTGGAAGCCATCTCTCTCTTAGGTGAGAAGAAAATAATCACCAAGGTTCTTTGCAGGCTGTCACAGAGGAAGCGCCATATAAAACAATACAAAGCAGTTCATTAGATGCATGATCTCTTCTAATATTGGTGAAGTAGTCTGTATGCTTGTGGCAGATGTGCTTGGAATTCCTGATACCCTTGCCCCTGTGATTATCTGACTTGGCCCTGATTGGCATCTTATCCATCCAGTTGATTTCTCAAGTGTCTTTATTTTGTAGTGAATGATTTATATTTGTCACCCACACTCTTTAATTTTAATTGTAGTTGGTAAGTAGACATAATCTTTTAAAAATAGTGCAATTTTAACAATTGTTAAATTGGTTTAAACGTCCATTGTAGAATTTTTATTTTTTTATATTTTTTGTGGGGAAGAGGGGAATGAGCTACAAATAAAAGAAGCATATGTTTGAGCTAATTTAATGATGTTGCCAAAACTATGCAACTTTAAAATATTATATCTATTTTTGCACCATGCAAAACTTTATTATGTTAGACATTTTAGCGAAAAACTTTGATTGCTAAAATTGCACATTTGACATTGGAGAATTACTTATATATTCTTAGAGTGTTACATCATTCATGCTCTTTATAATAAAAATTTTCAAACTGTTTTTTCTTATAAATCTCATAAATATATATTATAATGTATTATAGAGAGAGGAAAAGAATTAAGAAATTTATGATAAATTTGTGTTGATATAAATTTATATTAATTAAGATGAATAAATAAGATATAGGAGGAAGTATTGCAACTTAAGTGATAATAAAAAATATACAATTTTTTTTTTTTATCTAAGTGAGTTGGGAGCTTGGAGCTTGAGCCGCGGAAGGGACACGCATACCGTAAGGCTCACACTTCGCACGTTATAATGCGTGTCACCTCTGCGTTTCTGTGTCAAGCCGCAAATTTCTTCCATTCTCATACGTACTAGTGGACTACTAATCCTATTTTACTGTTTTACAAACTTGATTTTTTTTAATTAAAGTGTTTTTATTTTTTATTTTTTTTACTGTGACTTAATTAAAAATCATGTGAAATTATAAAAACTTAATAACCAAAAAAAAAAAAAACTAGAGAGGCATGATTTAAAAACAAGAAAATTATAAGAACCTAATGTAATAATAAAAATTATAGTGACATGCTTAAAAATAAGACAAAATTCTGCGAACTTACAAATTAATTATTCTTTGAAATTATATAGTAAGCATTATTTGAATCTGAAAGCATACACTAGCCATGATGAGTTCCAGAATCAAACTATTTTATGGAAAAAAAGAAAAGTAACCTTTGTGTAAAATGGTTATTATAATTTCAACTATACAAATAAGCCAACCTGAACACAATTCTTTAAGTTTTCAAGCACTCTAATTCCTCCTTTGATATGCTTCTTGCCTTGCTAAATTTTATTCTACCTTCATTGTTCTGCTCATTATGTTTTCAAAGGAAGAATCTATTCAATTTTGATGATTGTCGCATCTTTATTTGCTGATGGTTACCAAAAAGCTCTTGCTTAAGGTCAATATCATAAGATGTTATGATATAATATATATATATATATGTGTATATATATAAACTGCGCAATAAATAATAATATCTCTACTGAATTGATAATATCCTATCTAGTATCCTTATTATTCAAAAAAAAAAAAATTCATATATTACGAAATATATTATATATATATTATGTCATGTTACTCGGATCAACTAATTTCCTGTACGTGCGATGGGAAATATATAGATATTTTGAAATAAAACGAAAGTGATAAATATTTCGAATAGGATGAGATGAATGTTAATGAACAAATGTCCATTGATTGGTTTTGTGAAACTTTAGGAGCATACTGCGCCAATAACTGAGATGACCAGTCTATATCCTCAAGTTCTGAGACCAAAGTTTAACTCATTTCTATAATTAAACTCTATATATATAAATTCACTCTACAGTGGTTAATATAAGTTGCTTTGACTAATGTACGGATATTAAAAAGTGAGAGTAAACTTATTTAGTATTCTAAATTGAAATATTTTTTTTTCATTTTTATCCTTGTTGAATGATGTGGTTAAAATGAGCATGAATTGTCTAAACTGAAAAATGAGTATTAATCATAGGGATAACAGTGAAAAATGAGTATTAATCATCTTGTAAGTGATTTATATTTTAGACCAAATTATTCTTTTACAAAATGATTTATATTATAAACCGGAAGGAATGAGCAGTAACAAATGAAATTTAAAGTCTCAATGTCACTACTTGTTTAAGTAATAAAGGTTGAAGCACAACGAGTTATAAAAATTGAACAGTTCAATTGAAAAAAAAAATCAAGAAATATTTCAAATGTTTGAAGGCCATTGTATTTGTAAATATAGTTTCGCCATATTGGCCAGAGGAATTGTAACACCCTAAGTTTTATTTTGTAATATGGGTTACAGGAATCAACTATGAGACTAAAAAATAATTTAATTTATTTCGAGACAACAAATTAAATTCTGAAATTCTGATCCATTAAATAACCATAGGTCCCTGAGTCATAAAAGTCAATGTGAAATTCGAATAATTTTAATTTATCATTTGACTTCCGAAATTTCACAATGTCTATATAATAATATGTAGGTAATAATTCCAAGCTTATCATAAAATATTAAAAAAAACATGTTAATCTATCCATCTGGTTAATGAAATTTAATGTTAATTATTTCAAAATTTAATATTTTTATTTTGAAGTATTTATAATTTTAAAAATGTACATGCATGGCTTAAAAATTTCAATAAAATCATTTAGATTGAGAAATATAATAGAAATGAAAATATTTTTTTTTTTGCCCAAAAGAAATGAAAATATTAAACACAAGGATTTCAGTCAAAATAGAGTTACTTATTGTTTGAGACTATTTAATGACTTTCTCATCCCCGAAAACACGAAAAATAATAAGCTTTATCTTTTAATTAAATTGGTTTAACTTTGAAGTACCTATTTAAAAATCTATTTAACTAAAAGAACATGAATTTGAGCAAATACAACTCATTTTCAATAGATACCATTTTTCCATTTTTCTTCATCTATAAAGTTGCATCATAGTTCTAATCAAATTTTCTTTAATTTTGAATATTATCATTTATAATTATATACAAAATATTATATTAAGATATGAGACATCCTCCAAGCTAGATACACACACATCAAGGAAGACCACCCACCTTGCCGTAATATTTTGGTTTCAAACTCAGGGTTTATTTGAAATTAGTTTTTAAAAAATGATTGTACATAATCTGAGATAAGTGCGTGAGAAGAGTTTTGTTTCGACTTGTGTGAAATTGATTTTAGAAATGGTTGACAAATATGCTCTCAATCAGTAAAGTATATTTTTTTTAATATTATCATAATTAAATGCTGACTTGTTTTATCCAATTACAGAATGAAATTTTTAGATCGGTTACTTGAAAACTTAATCCTTAAATAATAGTAATAATAACATTGATAGTAGGTAGTACTAATAATAACACAACAATAACACACACCATATTAGAAAAAATAATTAAATAATGAAAGGAGTAAGAAATATTAATTGCGATGTGCGGACAATCTTACACGCTCCACTAATTAATAGTAGTGATGACCAAAGCATTTTTTAATTATTACCTATTTCTGTTACTTGCTGATTTGCTTCATTATTAGTTTAGTGCTGATGAACACACAAGCACATTCATTGTGGTCCATTAATTAACAGGACCATATAGACTCTGAACATTCCACGTGTATCACTTGTATCTAATTCCATTAAAATCGCAATTTACTTTTAAGATCACTACACACACACGCACGCACAATATGTTTTATATTCTTTTCTTTTTGTTTTTTGTTTACTTAGCATTTGATATTGTAGGGTAAACCATCTTTTAAGTATATTAATGGCATCAAACTAATCTGAACGTTACTTGATCCTCCAATTAAAATAAAGTGGTTGGTCATTGATTTTTTCCATACCCAATAAAGGAATAAAACTCTCCAACTCGGTCAAGGGACCAAGTGAAGAACCACCATGTGGCAGGTTATCATGGTTTATGTTTTATATTCTTTGACACTTATTTATTTGCAAAATAATAACTAATTATTTTTATTTTTAAAAATACGAAAACGATTTTTTCCCATAATGATCATCCAATTTGAATTTATTACTAATTTATTTGCACGTACTTATATAAAGTAAGCTAATTAAAAAAAAATCCTTAAACCTGGTATTGCACGTGTTATCTCATTGAGTGAGGTGAATTATATGAATTGGATGACGTAATTAATTGTACTTAATCATTAATAAACCCATTAAAATATAGGGTTAAGGTGAAATTTTAACAGTGAAATTTTTCAATACAATTAGGTTTTAAAGGTGTAAAGGTAGATAAAACCTTTTAAAAATGATGGTAATTTTAACATCTTCATTAAATTGATCTAAAAGTCTGTGTTTTTTATGTGGATCCACTTGTTCTCCTTTCAACTATATAATGAATATTACGAAACCTATACCATATGTTTCTAATGAAAAACTTTACTGCTAAAAGTGCTCCTTAACCCTTAAATATATAGTTAATTCATTGATATGTCTATTAGATAAATTTCTTAAATGTCATTCTTACCCCTTCTCTATATTTCTTCTTTGGAATAAAGACTTGTTCATTTTCAGTTAAGACTGTACGATAAAAACGAACAGGGATTTTTCGTTTAATCAGATAAAAAAATGCAAGTTATTTATGTCTTATGATTTGATGTGATTTTCCCCCATATATTAATTATCCTGAGTTATTAAATTTACTTGTGCTAAGGGACTTTTAATAATATACGTCTCAATTAACTAAGGAAATATTTATATGTGAAAATTAGTTTTTTTCAACATTTTTATATTCAATCAATTGTCATGAGAGAGAATGTGTATTTTTAAATGGGAATACTGGATGGGTAATTTAGATTTTCTGCAATGAGTATTTTTGGAAAAATGCATTGATTATATCCGTAAATCTATATTAAAAATTATATTTAAGGACAAAGAAGATGAAGTATTTATTAAATACATTTCCCTCTTAAATTTGCTATAACTATTTGCACAAAAAAATTGCTATAACTAGCTAGCTAACTTCATCTAAAAATTTTCCTTGCGCATATAGGTAATAATTATTAAATTACTGCATACAACACTCCTCTCATTCTATTAATAGAGTAAAGAATTTTTTTTTGTGGTATTTATAAATCACATCACTAATTTTTATACGGATTTATTATTTTACATTTCATCAATTATTATATTGACTTTATTTTCATGGGATATCTTGTATATTAAATAGAAATAAAATTAAAAATTTATTAAATTTTAAGTTATAATTAATTATATTTAAGGTTTGTCTTAAGGGCTATTTGGTATGAGGGGAGGCAGAAATGGAAGGGAGGGAAAATTCTTTTGATTTAAATTTAAAAATTAGAGAAATGGGTTAAAAGTTTTTAATTTATTTTTCTTGTTCTTTTGTTTTATATCTTCTCTTTATTAATTAAAATTTTATAAACCCATAAAAATTATTCAATTTTTTTTTTTCAAATCCAATTCATAAAAATGCCTCCTCTCCTCATCTCTCTCCAAATCCCTTGTGCAAAACTTCTTCTTAATCTATATGAAATATGTTAAAAGTGTTTTATAAATAAAATCGAAAGAATAGTACTATTTTCAAACACATAATGGTTAGATTTTTTGGTAAAATTATTTCCGACACAATGATGACAATCCAGATTTCATACAAGGGTAACATGAAGCTGAACAAACCCAACTACTAGACCATGAAATTATTATTTTGAAAAAAAAAAATGAAAGAGGCACTAACAGACGAAATTTACCTATATAATTAAAAAATAGTTTGTGGACCCAGAAATCCTTACGGAGTTTGGACGTGTGGAATTCGTGTAGACTCCTAAAAAAGGACCACTAGTGAAGCTTATATAAGTCCATCACCGTACCATTCAAGTTTTAGCAGTTCATTCATCAACAAGCTGTGTTTTCTTCTGTGTTCTTCAATTAAACCTTCTTCTAAATCTGAATTTATCTGCTTATATTATTCATTAAATGGATTCTGTGAGATCACAGAGCAGTGAAAATGGAGAGATGCGTGATCAAGTGGGCCATAGAAATGGAATTAGGGTTTCCTCATCAGCGAACAGACTCAATACAGCAAGAAGGAGAATGAGAAGAAGGTCGACAGTGAAGTGTTGTCAATGTGTTCCTCGTTGTCCAAATCTTTTGCACAGGTTTGTGCTTTTTTTTTTTTTATCTTATAGATAGGCAAAAACACACCTTTCGTCCTATGTACGTAACTCTATATAATGTTTTAATTTGATCTCATATTTTATAAAGTATATATCATTTCAGTTCTCTAATCTTAATGCTGTTAGTAGAAAAGCTGTGTTTCATGTTCTTCAACCTTGTGAACGAACCAGGCATTCAGTCAGTGTTCTCTAGTTTGAAAACTTGTTAACGTAAGTACTGCTACAAAGCAGTGATTATATGTTTTGTAATTTGTAGTTAATATATATATTTATATATAAACAGCCTGGTCTAAATTTGATTTAAATGGTTTTGAAAATTTCCATTAATTTATTTTCCTTTTCATTTTTGAGAGACTAATTATTATACTTTTGGCCCCTTAATCATCATCTTATTTAATTTTTGATTTAATTATATAGTTATGACTCAAAAATTTTAATTTACTTTCTCTCATCAAAATTTTTAAAATTGTAAATATCAAGTGGAAAATTGAGTAAATTGAACGGCTCCAAGTATCCTAGATATGCTGTATTTCCTTTCACTGCTTTAACGTATACATAGTCTCTAACTTCATGCATGCAAACCTACTTTCTGAATCTTGATTGAGGTGGTAACAGCCTCAGTCTATAAGACAGAAAAATTCAAAATTCAAATCCTCAAAAACATATTTGTTAGAAGCTGTGAAAACCCTTTAATGATCACTGTCAAACTTTGAAGTGAAGCAAAATTGGCTAATAACAAACGATTGATATCCTGAGACGCATGAAATTATCAGGGAATGTTTTTTGAAGGTTTTTTTCACATGAGATTCCATCACTAGCTAATTGATGAGAGTGTTAATTTGCAGGTCGAACGAGTTCTTATCTACAATCCCAAGCCACGCAGTGTTCGTATTTTTGAACCCTTTAATGGTGGATCTGCTTCAACTGGATTACCAGAGCAAGAAGATGAGTCCTTTTGAGACCCACGGGCCCACCATGTGGATCTTCTTTGTGGCTACATGCATGCACTGTCTAGGGCTTGCCTTTGAGATGAAGATCCACGCCTCCGCAGGCTCCGCCCTCTGCTACCGAATCTTCGCCAACCTCGTTCTTTTCGCCGGAGCTCTCTCCTCCGTCGCCCTTGCCTCCACCTTCCTCCCGCCGCCCCTCGGCTGGCTCTGCCTCGCCCTCCTCCCCTTCCTTCTCGCCTTCCCCTTGCTTGTTTCTGCTCTCAGACGCCTCTCTGAAAAAACTACGGAGTTTTTCAAATGCTTCAGTGAACACAAGCTTTGCCTCCCAATGTGTGTGAGTGTGCGCGCACGCGCACACGTCAATGTTTGAGATCACTGGTCTTTGTCTACAAGAGATATAGTAATAAATTGAATCTCATGCAATGTGTGGTTGGAGGTATTTGGATTTATCAAGAAAAGGATTCAATATAATTACAGGCACTTAATGAAGTTTTTATTTTAATTAGTTGTCCTGTCTATTTGCAACTCTTAAAAATTTAACAATTTTGGTAGTCTAAACCATTCAATATTAATTTATACTATCACTTTCTTATGATGCTAAATCTGCTTTTTATTCAATTTAATTATGGTCATTGATACACAGTTGTGAGACTCTGTGTGTGTGTAAAGTGATTATGAATATTTTTTTCCTTTAACAAAATTTCCATGATAGGTGCTCTGATGATAAATTATTGACTATTTAATATAATATTGATGAAAAATTACAAAAAGTATAAATTCATTCAACAATATAATAAGATAATGTAACTCACTGTTGGCGCACGTGCGTGGACTAAACCCCTTTGTCATACAATTTTTGAAAGGAAAAATTAATTTGCTACTCTCTATAGTTTATTTTACACCAATTTTAAATTAAATCACTATGTTTTATTTTGTTTGCATTGGGCTGTTATAATTTAATCTGTTATACACATTAATTACTGAATATAACAATAATAAGAGTGCAATTCAAATAAAAACCTACAAGGATTTGATCTAAAATGGAGATAAATCATAAATACCTTGTATTAATTTTTCCTCTCATAAATATATCACTACAGTGTACTTTTTTAATCTTATTTATAAGCTATTTCTAATTTATTTCACTGAAACTAAGGAAAATTCTAAACTTCATGATCATCACCTGAAAATTAATAATTTTTTAACTTTACTCCTATTTAATATATAATTTATCGTAAGAGAATGTAGTCTATATAATGATAAACAAAATGTAAAATTATATACACGTATAAAAATTTAATGATGTAATTTATAAATCGAATAAAAAAAGCATTCTTTCTATGCTTTATAAATAGATCTATAAATCCACTTTAAAAATTGTTCTATATATAAGTCCACTTAGAGATTATTAAAAACTATTTTTAATTTTATCCTTATTTCATTCTTATTGAAAATAGAGAATGAAAAGGTGAGGGATGTGACAAGAAGTTGTAAGTGTAAAGAATTTTAATAAGGGTAAACTTAATTAAAAAGTTTTATTAATTTAAGGCATTTTAAATTACATGCCGTCGTTCTCTTGTACGTGAAAATCAATTAAAATATATTCATAATAAGGACCAGAGTTTTATAATGTATTTACGCTAAATTGTTGGTTGGTACTTTCATGGTGGTTTCCTCATTAAGTAGGATAACATTTCCAAAATTCTAATGAAACTACCTGACCACCTGAACCAATTAAATCCATCCAAATTAAAGTACTAATTCGTATAAAGAAAAAGGAATTTTGACTGCATTATATTTATATTATTTTTCCCATATCTTTGAAAATCCCAATTATTTAAGTTGACTGAAGGTTCAAAGACTCGTATAAGCATCTAAGTTGACTGGAGTACGTGATCGAGTCAACTTAATTGCTTTTCTTTCTCTTGTGTTTCGTAATTATAAGCTTTGAGTGTAATTAACTAAAATCACTAAATAGGATCAGGCAGATCTTTGACTGGCCATTACTGTGCACTGGTTCAGCAAAAATTCTTCATCATCGTCTTCTTCTTCTTCTTTTGTTAGGTATTAAGGTTTCCA
>QFDD01005966.1:0-13381 GCA_006871305.1 Vachellia collinsii | reverse complement strand
AAAAAAATTAAATAATTAAATTTTAAATTAAAAAAATTTCTTATTTTCAGTGGCGACGGGAAATGTTGCCTCTAAAAGATACCTTTTATTGTTGCTGAAATTCATAGCTGAAGTTTTTTTTTTTTTGTAGCGGATGGTACTCTTTATAATGTATTACAGATATCCATATATGTATACTTCCTATGAATACATTTCCGTTAATCAATAGTCTTCCACTTGTCAATTCTTTTCATCCTCGTTCTTCTTGACATCATGAGACACAAAATACAAATCAAATAATGGACAGGGATAAAAATTGGCCTTTTACATTTGTTAGATAGGGCAAGGGACCAATAGAGAACGAATGGGACGTCGTCAAGGGAGTGACAATTCACTTTACGTGTTTGGTAAGTATTTCCATGGAGGAGGAGGAGAGAGTGCGATTTTTGAACAGATCTTCCGTGTGTATGTGCTTCAGTAATGAAGCCGTGTTAATTAATGGATTGAAGCAAAAATGAAATTGAACTCTGCAAAGCGAGGGGCCAGGAACCCTATGGAGCTGGTGGTTGGATTGAATGGGAGAAAGAATATTAAAATCTCCAATGATTGAATTAATAAATAAGAGGAGAATTACTATAAAGTCCTATGTAAGAGAATTAATATCAGAAAGGTTCTATTGACAACTCAAGCAGCTACCATTGATAATTCAAATTACTCGCATTGACAAATTATTGGGACTTTTCTGATATTAATTCTCTTGCATAGAACTTTATAGTAATTCCCCCATTAATAATTAGCAATTGGGTTTTTAATTTCTTTTTTGTTATAAGGTTATAGGCAATGATTCAGCGTCCAAACTTAAACTAAGTTTTCAAATTGCTTTATCTAGCTAGTTGCGAATATACGCCTCTCTAAGAGTCGAATTATTTTCATGTGAGAGTGCCCAAATCTTTGGAAGATGCTTTTGAACCATTTCATGGATGTTGGTTCATGCACGTGGGGTCTGAATTAACAAATGAAATGAAATGAAAGGCAATGAGATGAAAAGGTTGAATGGTTGTTGCTTTGTCGTTCGTTACCTCTGCCTTGATTTTGTGCTTTTATGTTTGGCTATAACGCCATCATTTGCTATCAACTAGCCCTTTTCCAAGGCTCTGTTTCCTAGCACACCAAATGTATTCTGTTCCACTTGTCGCTTTGTGTTATCAAATAATATTGCCTCCTGTACCTGGTATAAGATTCAGTTAATTTTTGTTGGGAAGGTTAAATAAGTTAAATACATTACTTAAATGTATTTATATTTATCGTTTTTCTTTAAACTAATTTGGTTGATATATGAACTGATATATAAACCAATTATATACATAAATAAATACTTTTAAGTAGCGTATTTAATGTCTTTAATATTCTCAGCAAAAGTCAATTACCTATTATTTAAGGATCAGAAATAGTATTTCACCTCCGGCGAACTTTGTTAATCAAATGAAGCACTTTTAAACCACTTCATTCAATAGCCAACATACATGAAATAATTCATTACCACCAACAAAAAAGCATCATATATCTAATGGAATTAGCCTTCCATTCCTTCAGTAATTTCATAGCTAAAATTTAATATATTTATTTCGTTTGTAATAAATTTTTTATTGAAAACAATATTTTTTTTAAAAGTAAAAATTATGATATTAATAATCATATAAAATATAAAAATATTGTCCAACAACGTTATATATACATAAATTGTTAATTTTAATTAATGTCGGTTAAAAATAGAATTTAAATTCAAAATTGGCTAAAACTATTATACGAAATGTCATTTCAGATTTAAAATTTAAAATTTTTTAATTTGAAATTAATTTACACTAAAATTATAATAAAAATAAAAATTCAAGGGTTAAGGTACAAATTTTGTCTTGGAAGTTCTCTTAGGAGCAATAATATCCTAGAAGTTTTTCTTAAACATTGTTGCCCTAGAATTTTTAAAATAGAGCAATGTTACCCCCATTTCATCAAAATATTAACGTTAACCATTAAAAATTGACATTGACTATTGATATTTCTAACAGTAAAGGGCAACATTACTCCATTTTAAACTTTTGGGGCAAAACTAATCCTAAAAACTTTTAGGACAACATTGTTCCTAATGAAAAACTTCCAAAGAAAATTTCCACCTTAACCCAAATTAAAATTATGATTCAAATTATTTTTAGTTGCTAATAAAATTATATGTGTGTATAAATATGTTTGTAAATGTATATAATTTATTATGTAGCAAAATATTATATACATATATATATTTAAATATGTGTTTAAAGGATGCAAGGACATTACAGCTCAACTAGTAAAGGCTCACGCACGCGTTCATGGGATTTATCAGGCGGTGACGCATGGTAGGTGAGCTGGAGGTCATAAGGTGTAACAAGTGGTAGCCGATGAACGCGACACATGGCTCGGGGCCTAACGATGAGGTGGGGCCAGTTGAGGTCACACGAGGGGGACCTAACGTTGGGATGGCGGCCAATGGAAGTGACACATGACATTTTTTATTTATTAGAAAAAAATAAATTTGTGATTAAAATTCCTTTGAAAATTGATCGACGGAATTTTAGAAAATTCATTGGGTAAATTACCAATGGAATTTTCCGTTAGAAATTTTTGACAAAATAAGAATTCCAATGGTAACTTAATTTATCACAATAAATTTAGCAATGAAACAAATTTTGTCGGTAATCACATTCCATAAAAAATTCCATAGCAAATTTAAAATTACGTTAATTAGTAATTCCATAACTAATTTCCATTTTGTTGTTGTGTAAATCAAGATATTTTCCAACAAAAAGTACTTTGCTAATTGTACAAAACCAGGACCATATGTATTAATTCAGTGTGGTTGCTCATTAAATTAAATTTTTGAGAAAAATAATACTAGCTAGCTAGTATTGCACAGCCAGAGAGGATTGAAAGATGGTACACGTCATCGATCCCGTGTACGTAGTGAGCAGTTAGCGTGTTTGTGTGTGTATGTGCGCGCATATATATGGATGGATGGATGAGGAGGAGGAGCAGAAGAGTATGTACGTACATAGAGATACATACAGAGAAAGAAGGATAGGAGGATGAAGAAGGTGATGGTATTTGCAGGAGTAATACTGGTGTGGGCTCTCATAGCCATTGGGAGCTCAGCAGCAAAAACATCTGACCTTCTTGTTAATGACATTTGCTCTCTCAATAGAAGCTCCTTCCCCCCTGGCTTCATTTTCGGCACCGCCAGCGCAGCCTACCAGGTAGGTGGTCGTTTTCGTTCATTCATTCTTCATTTCTTCCATCTATATCATCCCTCCCCCCCCCCCTCTCACACACACATGCATGCATGCATCGTTACAAGTAACTCATATATGCGCGCGAGCACGCGCGTGCATGCAGTACGAAGGCGCGGCGAATGAAGGTGGAAGAGCACCCAGTATTTGGGATACCTTTACACACGACCACCCAGGTGCCTCCTCCTTTTTCTTTTCCATCTCCATTATTTTTTGAATTTTATTAATTATATCCTGAACAAGCAGAGTCTTGAATTTCTTTATTCACTTTGCAGAGAAAATAGCGGATGGCAGCAACGGAGATGTAGCAGTTGACCAGTACCATCGGTACAAGGTAATTAATAAGCACGAGGTTGTCTTATACGCAGGAGGATCAAGTTCACCTCACTAAAAACTTGTGTATGAAAATGTTTGTTTTAACCTGATGCATACATACATATATAGGAGGATATTGAGATCATGGGGTACATGAACTTGGATGCCTACCGATTCTCCATTTCTTGGTCAAGAATCATGCCAAGTAAGTCAAATTTTCAAGTTCTAACTCAGATGTATGATCGATCATCTGAACTTAGAAGGATTCTTATTTTGTTACTATGTCTGTGTGCGTGCAGAGGGGAGGGTAAGTGGAGGTATAAACCAAGAGGGCGTCGACTATTACAACAACTTCATCAACGAGCTACTGTCAAAGGGTCAGGAATTACCTTATTACTATTGTCAACGAGCTAGATACTAACATTTTAATTTATTTCTAGATTAACAATTGGCCAAAAAAAAAAACTAAGTGCCAACGGACGTACAGGCTTAAAACCATTTGCAACTATCTTTCATTGGGATCTTCCGCAAGCCCTAGAGGATGAATATGGAGGCTTCCTGAGCTCTAACATAAGGTGACTGAGAGAATTGGAAATTTAAACGGATTGATCAATAAGTTAATATGCAAGGATGACACGTGTGTGTGTGTGTGTGTGTGAATGATTGATTTGATGCAACAGGAAGGACTTTGGGGAGTACGCGGAAGTGTGTTTCAAGTTGTTTGGGGACAGAGTGAAGCATTGGATAACAGTTAACGAGCCCCATACCTTTACCCATAACGGGTATGTGGTCGGGAAGATGGCACCGGGTCGATGCTCTGATTGGCAGCATCTTAATTGCACCGGCGGCAATTCCTCCACTGAGCCCTACATTGTTGCCCATAACCTACTCCTATCTCATGCCACCGCCGTCCAAATCTACAAGTCCAAGTTCCAAGAGACTCAACAAGGTACGATCGGCATAACCATGAATTCCCATTGGTTCATGCCCATGACAGATAGCCAAGCTGATCTGGATGCTGCTTCAAGAGCTTTTGATTTTATGTCTGGATGGTAATTAAGCAGTAGCACACAGTACTTTTGTTGCTTATAAGTCTCTCTCGATTCGATTCCATGTCGATGTCTGATCTAAGCATATGTGCAGGTTTATGAGACCGTTGGCATATGGAGAGTACCCGGAGAGTATGCAAAGATTGGTGGGAAGCCGATTGCCAAAGTTCTCAAGTGAAGAATCCGAACTTATTAAAGGCTCGTTCGACTTTTTTGGCATAAACTACTACACTGCTAGATATGCTGCCGATGCACCTAACCCCACCGCTGAAGGCCACATCTCCTATGAAACTGATCCTCATGTCGCTTATGCAAGTGTGTATGCATTTCTCATTCCTCATTCTTCATTCTTCATTCATTACTTTATCCATCCTTAACTTATGCTACTATTTCCTTACTCGTGTACCTACCTTAATATAACTTGATCTCCATACTATGTATTGTATGTATGTATTTATTTAGCTGAGCGCGACGGCAGACCCATTGGTCCAAGGGTATGTATGTGATTCTCCTTCTATTACTGTTTTCATGAAGCTGTTGTGCTTAATCGTTTCTACACACACACACACACACACTGCAGGCTGCATCTTCTTGGCTCTATATTTATCCCAGAGGAATTAGAGAGGTTCTGCGCCAGGTCAAGGCTGAGTACAACGATACTTTGATATACATCACTGAAAACGGTAAATTATATATATATATATAATCTCCTCGCTAGAGATTAGAATGCATATCTGTATCATCAGCTGCATGCATATATGATGGCCACTTTTTGTTCATTTTTATTATTGCAGGTATGGATGAGTTCAATGATGCATCACTAACATTGGACGAATCGCTCCTAGATAGTTACAGAATCGATTACTATTTCCGTCATCTTTATTATATCCGCTCTGCAATTTATGAGTAAGTGTGTTTGTGTGTGAAGCCTCCTCCTTAATTATTTTTCTATTAAGTTGGTTTGAAGAAAGCCATCCCTTATTAAATTAATTTCACGTCTCTCTCTCTCTTGTTGCAAGTTATGGTATCAATATAAAAGGATATTTCGCATGGTCATTGCTGGACAACTTTGAGTGGTTCAATGGCTACACCGTGAGTTTTGGGATCAACTTCGTGGATTATGAAAATGGCCTTCAAAGGCACCACAAGCTCTCCGCTCAATGGTTCAAGAACTTCCTTAAAAAGGAAGGAGATTCCCTCCATTCTTGATCTGTATAAGTATTAATTAACGTACGCATGTGCACTGAATGATTTTCACTGCACAAAATATAACGATGTATGAATAAATCTTTGTTAATCATGATGGTACTCTTTATTATAATGTATTACCATGAATAACAAATTATAATATATTATCATGATACTGGTACTTTATAATGTATTGATGTTATCCATAAACACTATTATGAACAAATTTCCGTTAATAAATTCTCTCTTCTTTTCATCATCCTTCTTCTTGATATCATGAGACACAAAATATAAATAAAATAATGGACTGGGATAAAGATGGTCCTTTTGCATTTGTTAGATAGGGCATGGGACCTATGGAGATGGTGGCTGGATTGAAAAGGTGAAAGATAATTAAAGTCTCCAAAGATTGAATTAATAATTAGCAGTTAGGTTTTTAATTTTTTTTTTTTTGTGATAACATTTTAGGCAATGACTCTGTCCTCGAGGTATTTTTAGGGATCAAACCCCCGCTTTAATAAGAGAGCCCAACCCTTTGACCTTGAAACACACGATAATGGATTTAATTTTATTCATCATTGAAACTTGGTTTCATTTATTGGGTATTGTCATGAGAATAACATCGAATCATTGCTTTATGAATATGTAGATAATGGTGTCCTTGGCCAACTGTTATCAGGTTTGTCAGAACTTGTGCTTAAAAATATGTAGTATCACTCATGATGTAATTTTCTAGTGCTTATAAAATATTATTATTGATCTGTGTCTCCTCATTAATAAATTTTATTATATATATATATATTTTCCTTTTATTATATAATAATCTAGTTAAGTTATGGGATTGGAATATCTTCACAATGGTTGCAATACTCCTACAAACCATAGAGATTTGAAGCCGTCCAACATTTTATTGAATAAATGCATGGTAGCCAAAATTGTTGATTTTGGATTGTCTACAGCATTCGCAAGTGAAAATTCTCGTCTATCAACTCAGCCAGCTAGTACTCCTGGTTATATCAATCCAATGGAGGGTATTTTTGTCATATCAATGGGAAAAACTAAGAGTATTTCCTAATGAATCGCAGGAGGCAACACAATAGCACTTACCCATGATATTTTGAAACAAATCTACTTCCTCCTCGGATACTAAATATAAGTGTTAGAAAAGGATTTATTTTGGTTCTAAGTATAAAATATCAATCAACTTTGTCTTTTAAATTCATAATTTTCCCCCGAAAAACATTTTTGTTGATTGCATATCTAGAGGTGGTGGGAATAATGAGAGTTCACAAGATCTTATATCTTTAGGAAACTAAATGGAAGATGGTAAGATTAATATCTTGTGCCTTTAGGAAACTAAATGGGAGTTCCTAAGCTGGGTTGTCCTCCAATTTCAAATTTTACCTAGCATTTATCTTTAATTTTCTTTTTAATTATAAAGGGTATTTTGGTCTTTTAATTCATAAAAGATAAATTTAAAATAGAGAGAGATATTTCGAACTTTTCAGATTCACTTTCCTCTTACCAAAATAATGCAAAATCAAGCGGCCAAAAAGTTATGAGAACTGAGAAGGATCATGGGTCATAAGCCCGTTATGTAGCACACGGGAAGGGTTTGGAGATTATGAGAAACCTATGATTTAGCCTATTTTAAGCCTAGCCTAAATAGTAAATAGGTCAAGCTTAGATTCTGACGCATTGTTAGGCCTCTTTAGGTAAAAAAATTAGGTCTATTTTCATAATACCTAGCCTACATGCCAGAAATATTTAACATTTTTTTTAATTTACGACTGTATATAATTATATACAATATAAACTAAGTAAATTTTATAAGTGATTCATGAAATTACTAACTTAGTTTTTATTTTAAGTTTCACATCTCATCATTCACTCCCAAACTTAACCCTTTTATTTATCAGTTGGATGCATTTACCTCTTTTCTCTTTGATCGCTCAGGATGACAATATTAGCTCTCTCCCTTCCCCTGATTTGCGTGGTTCACCGAAACATAATAATCTCAGTATGAGGAGTTTGTCTCAGTTTCTACGGGAAAAGTGAAAAAACGATAAAATTAATTTTGTATGCCAATACTTGTTATGCTTGATTAATTTTAGAAAATATATTTTCTTAGTCAATAGATAATTGGTTTTTCTTATTTCTACTTGCTCGAGCAATTGTTGTTACTAGGTAAACTCTTGTATTTATAGATTTCTGGTAAGGGCCTAGCCTATTTCTCCAACCCCTTCCCGTGCGCTACATAACCGGCGTATGATCCATGATCCTTCTCATGACTTTTTGGCCGATTGATTTTGTATTATTTTGGTAAGAGGAAAGTGAATAATTACTATAAAGTTCGAAATATCTCTCTCTATTTTTAATTTTCTTTTCTGAATTAAAAGATCAAGATACCCTTTATAATTAAAAAGAAAACTTGAAGGCAAAACTTAGGTAAAATTCGAAATTAGAGGACAATCCAACTTACAACTCCCATTTAGTTTCCGAAAGGCAAAAGATATTAATCTTATGAACTCTCATTATTCCCATCACCTCCCTAGATATTTCTGTTAAATCCTAAGCTTTTAAAGCTCAACATAGGTTTTTACATGAGTTTGAGAAATTTGCTTATAAACATGGTGGTATAGGGTTTAAGCCTATATAAAAGCCTATATTTTAAGTAGGGTTTTAAAAAGGCTTCAGACCTTATCTGGTCTTTTGAAAGTTCATGCCTTATAGACTCTTAAATCTTTTCAAAGGCGTTAATCTCTCATAATGTGGCATACCAAGATTTGAATCTTCACTGATAGAGATGCTCATATTTAATGCCTGACAATGCTTTGAATATGATTACTTACAATAAGAGGATATTTGTGCCTAGAATAAAATTTTACATGTGTAACTCTTATATTCAAGGACAGAGGCAATAGCAGTTTCATTTGCCATTTTTATGTGATAAATTGCACATAAAGAAACATATCCAGTTGAGGCGTCTGATCTCTACATGATCACTGAAAGAGGAGAGATGTATGATGTTCCTTAGTACAACATACACAAACATGCATGAAGCTTTTACAGTCTTGCTTAATTAGTAGGGACTATATATTGTGACTACCTACTAGAGAGAATAGTGATTGATTCACTGCTCACATTCTAATCAAGTGAGCTGCTTGGCATCCCACAAGAATCCACCTCCAAAGCTAAACACTCCTGTAGCTCTTGCAGTATGTAACTTAAATCTGGCCTTTGAGTAGGTGTTGGTAGGACACATAACATGGCTACTTCAACAACTCTCCAAGTCGAAGTAATATGGAATTCTCCATCAAATCTAGGATCAATAATGGCTTCAATATCTCCACATTCAATTTTAGGTTTAACCCAGTCAAGAATGAAACTCATATATCCACACAAAGTCCTTTCTTTATCGGAGGGCGACCCATTATTAGCTGAAGAAGAATGATTCCGAAACTATAAATATCACTTTTCTCATTTAGTTGTCCAGATTTAAGAAATCTGCAAAATATAAGACAAACCTGATAATAGTTGGCCAAGGTCCCCATTATCCAAATATTCATAGATCAATGCCATGATGTTGTTCTCATGGCAATACCCAACAAGTGAAACCAAGTTTCTGTGGTGAATAACTGTCAACAATTGAGCCTACAAGTCTAGAGAGTTAGCTCCATATTATAACTGATGATAGGATCTTGCTCCCAATTTACATATACTATTTCGTTCTAAATGTATATGCTACATAATTTTCATATATTAAGGAAAATAATTTAAGTTTATTAATTATAAAAAAAAATGTGGGCTGATTTTCTAAAGAGGTCATTATTTTTAATCATATACATTGGAAACTAACCCCTGTTAAATTCTCATGTTAATATGTGCAATCAACAACACTAATTTGAGAAGAAGAAAAACTAGGGTTAAAACAATATTTGATTTCTCGATTTTTCTCTTATTTTGGTTTTCATCTCCTCAGTTTCAAACCATATGGGTGTTGATTGTTAAAGGGTAAAATAGTCCAATTTTATTAAATCATAAAAAACCAATATTTTAGATGGAGTGAAATCTACAGGACCGAAACCTATGGTTTGAAACCAGAGGGTCAAAATCAAATTGAGGGTAAACTCAAGAAACCAAATATTATATTAATCCAAAAAAAATAATAGATATGAAAGACTAAATAGGAGTTTAAATTTATGACTGGCTTCTACATTTTGAAACCGATGGAATATCTAAAAAGTCATGAAAATTATATGAAATTGATGTGACTTTTATGTCTAACCTCTTATTGAAATTCCCTGTATCCTTGTTTTGATGATGGAGAAAACAATTTTACTACAACTTGAGAATCATCTTCTAAAGTGCCGAGGTAAACTTTACCGAACCCTCCTTCTCCAATTAAAGTTTTGAAATTGTTGGAGATATGACGGGTGAGTGTAATATTCAGGTTTTCGATAAATGAATATAAAGGCTAAACAAGTGACTAAGGATTAATTAAGGGTCCGAAAGATGAAAGGAAATGAAGAGTAAAAATGGCATTATATCACATGTAGAAAAAGAAAGGGTAAAATGGTCATTTTGGAAATTCAAGGACCTAAGAGTTATTTTAAAAATGGGATTAAAGTGGAATTTTGAAAATTTAAGAGATCAAATTGCCATTTATGAAATTCAAGGGCATTTTGCAAAATTTGAGAAAGTCAAAGGACATTTTGGTCAAAGGTTGACCAAAATATCAAAAAATTTTGTAGAGTCTCAAAAGATAGAGAAAAATACACTAATCAGTAATTGAAGTCCGGTTCAAGTAAGAATGATAAAAATAACATTTAAGGGAATTTTAAATGTTATTTAATATCCATATATTTAATAATTAATTAAAATATCTAGAGGCCTCAGATATCTTATTTCAAAGCAAGAAAAATAGCTCAAAGATGGTAGAAAATTATAAAATTGTTCCAAAAAAAAGTCAGAAACAGCTTCCTAGAACCGAAAGGTTAAAAGGCCAGAAAAAGAGTTACTTGGCCACCAAGTAACTAAAACTTGGTATCCGAGTAAGGATAGGATGGTAATTTTGATGAATGTTACTTGGCCATTAAGCAAGGAAAGATGGTAATTTTGAGGAAGTTACTTGGGCACCAAGTAAGGGCATTTTGGTAATTTTGCCTAAAATATAAGGAAAATTACCCAGGGCACAGAAATGTGAAGAATAATCCCCTGAAGTAAATTTGAGGCAAGATTAAGATTAAAATAGCATAAATAAGCTCAAAATGGATTTTTAGTAATTAATTAATATTTGGCTAATTATGGGATTTTAAGCAAACTATAATTATTTAAAATACTTAGAGGCCTTAAATAATTATGGAAAAAAATGGGGAGAAATAGCTTGAGGATTATGTGAATTTATAAAATTGGTTTCAGGCTTAAGTTTAAAGTCATTTGCTTGTAAGAAAATGAAAAGTATAAGAAAGCTCAAAAAAGGGAAAACTTAGGGAAGTCCCGAAAAGATATTTTCGGAAAGAGTTTAAGATGGAGAAAAATTAGAAAAGTACCTCTTGAATTATATGAATTTCCTATGCTAATGGATTGGTCAAGAGATAAAAGGATTCCCAAAACAAATTTCCGGAATATTTTACTTGGCCTCCAAGTAAAAAGGAAATTAAAGGAGAAAAAGAAAATAATTAATTTGAGAGGTTTAGAGTTATCCAATTGGTATTATCAATATACCATGTGAAAGGGAAAAAAAAGAGGTGGTATTTATGTAGTAAAAGTTTTTAGTGAAAAGTTGTATTATCATGTATCAGTGAAACCCGAAAGATCCAGCTTATAGAACAAGCCATATAATTATACGTGTCCAGCAAGTAGGGATGCTTGCATGCCAAGCCAAAATTTTGGCTATAAATAGAAGGGACCATCAGGACTGGAGATGCACAGCCAAAAGGGAGGAGAGATAAGGAATGAAAGAAAGAGAAAAGAGAAAAAGGAAGAGGAAAAGAGCAGTCTAACCAAAATCTGATGTATAGGAGGTTTCACGAGAGTGTACCAGACTCAAGAGCTCAAAACAGAATAAGCACAGGTTAACCCAAGTATACCAGGTAACAACTGTACTAACTCTTACATTAACAATGCTTATGATTGTTAATATGATTGTTTGCCATGATTATATGAGTTGATTGAGCTATGTGATATTGAGCATGCAAATCTTTGCTTATGTTGTGCATTAGCCATATGCTAGTTCAATTTAGCAACCTATAGTAAGATATGCTCATAATCATGGATAGTTATAGTAATAGTATCATGTATATTAATGTGTCTGTTAGTATACTTTCTGGCAATTGATGAATGCGAGAAAGAGACAAAATGTTTGGTTGATAAAAAACTCCAAGGTCTTCAACCCCCTCAATCTCTACAAACACCCCCGATCAGTGCAATAGGACGTGTCTATTTATCCGTTAAAAAATCCGTTAAAGTTGACTAAGTTTTCCATTGAAGAGTTGACAGTCAACGTTAGGGTTTTTAACAGTGGGGTTCAAAATGCCCCATTTTAAAACTTCCGAGTCCAAAATGCCCCATCGACGACTTCGGTGTGACCAATGCTCCTCTGAAAAAACTTCCGGGTTATTTTTGCCCATCACCTTTATAAAATTCAAGGACATTTTGGTCAAAGTTTGACCAAAATATCAGAAAAATGTTTAAGGCACAAAAAGATAGAGAAAAATTCATTGATCAGTAATTGAAGTCCGGTTTAAGTCAAAATGACAAAAATAACCTTTGCAGAAATTTTAAAGGTTATTTAATATTTGATTATTTAATAAAATAATTAATCAAACATAATTATTTAAAATACTCAGAGGTCTCAAATATTTGATTTCAAAGTAAATAAAAATAGCTCAGAAAATCTAGTATTTTATAAAATTGGTTTTAAGAGAAAGTCAAAAATGATCAATTTGCCAGAACAAAAGAAAAAAGCCTAGAAAAACCCCCAAAATAGGGTTTTCTTCATAAATTAATTAAAGACACATTCGAAATGGAAATTGAGGAAGGAAAAATAATTATAAGAGCAGAGAAATTATAAGAATTTTTAAGGACACAAATTTGGTCAAGTAATCAGAAAATCCCCGAAAAGTATTTTCGGAAAAAAATTTTGGGTAAAGCAACTCTAAAGCTACTTTACTTTTATAAAGGAGATTGTGCGGACATGAGGAGTGCCACTTGGTGTCTTTATATTCAAAGGGGAAAAGTAAGAAAGATATTTAACTCAAAGTGATAGATTACATCAGTGTAAAGTTACTCTGTCAGTGTAAGTAGACCCCATAATTTTTTTTAACTTATGGTCAATTTTTAAAACACAAATTACAGCCCATAATCAGCCATTTTCAAAAAAGCACTTAGAGAAATAGAAGAGGAATGTCGTGGAGTTGGAGGAGCAAAGGAAAAGCAAGGGTCAAGCAAAGTCCTAAGGTAATTTGATGTCCCAAGCTCAATTTCTTCCATGGATTTAATCTAGAACCTCTTCTCTTCCTTTTGAATGGT
>QFDD01005965.1:0-12594 GCA_006871305.1 Vachellia collinsii | reverse complement strand
ATCCATTTTTTGACCCTTGCTTATAACCACAGGATTTTAGAATTCTGCCTCGTTAAAAATTCAGTAATGCTGTAAGAATATGCATTTCTTCCCCTTTTGGGAACAATGATATTAATTTTTAGTCACCACCAGGCAGTCACAACTCTCCTTAGAGTTTGATTAGTTTGGGCCTATTTTCAGTTAGGCCCAATTTAAACATTGGGCCTCAATATTGAACCTCACGCATGAGTCACGGTACAGTTCAAAAAGTTGTGAAAGAGGTGTCAACATTTAGTGTCTAACAGTATTTTGAATAGAATATATGTATTTAGAAAAAAAAAGTCAATACATAGAAGGATGTCAAGTTGAATGGCAAACGGCAACAAACACTTTGAAGTTTGAGCAAAGTGTTGAATTGTAGCTCTATGAATTAAATAAATTTTCATAATACATTTTTTCTTCAAGGGTTAATACAATCTTTTCTCTTTTAAATTTACCTTCATTTTGGTTTTAGTTCCTTAAGTTTAAAATTGTAATTTTGACTCCACAATGGGCAAAATGGTCTTTCAAATAAAATAAAACTTGGGAAATTAAAATACTGGTTTTAGATCTGAGATATCAAAACCAAAATTAGGATAAACGTGAAGAAACAAAGATTGTACTAACCTTTTCTTTAATTACCATTTTTAACTTGGAAAGGGTAATGAACTGTACAATAATCAAGGATTGACATTAAATACCACACAAATACACCAAAAAAGTTCTAACTTTTTAAATGAAAAATATGTATTTAATTCTGTAGGAGCTAGATAACACATATTAAGCAAATTAATTGAGTTAATTATTTGTAGATACACAATGTGGCGAATAGGGTTTGAGTTTTTGTTGAAAAAGGTGACTGTATTTAATACTTGACTGTTTCTTAAACAAGATTATTTTTAATATGAGAATATCTATGAATAATAAATAATAAGAAAAACATATTTGTAAAAAAATGATTGTTGGTTTCCTAAAACATAATTTTCATTGTATACAGGAGTAGTTTCAAAAAATTGCTGGTTTACAAGATAAAATAGATTAAAGTTTAAGATGCATCATCAAAACCAACCCCCCGTTTAAACTGTTGTACATAGACGGAAGTGAGTTGGTAGGAGTGAGAGGTAGGGTTGGTGAGTGACAGTTAAGTGCCAAAAGACTGTTAGTTGGGCGCTGTCTCGTGAGACCGTAACAAGCCAATGTATGTCTCAATGTCTGTTAGTCAGTCGGTGTCCCAATGATATAGATGACCAAAATTCTTTCATCTTCTCCTTAAAGTTAGCCCCCAGAGAGGACGGCGAAGAGGAAGACGAAGACGAAGCCATATTTCTTGTCAAAGAAAGAATGATTTTGGGGGCGGAGATAGCGATGGTGGTGGTGGGTCTGTGGGGTATGTTTGTGAGGCCAATGTTAGTCACTTACATTGTTGAAATGGCTCACTTCTTGCCCTCTTCCTTTCTCCGATTTGCTTCTTCTTCTTCCTTAATTCTCACTCTCACATTCCTTCCTCTCTTCACTGACCATTCTTCTTCATCTAAATTGTTTCAATTTCTTGCATGCATATCCGCAGATGCTTATGTTGTGTACAACTTGTTTTGTTCTGTCGTTCAAGTTTTCTATTTCCTTTTCAGTCTGTATAGTCTTTATTCCCAAAGTGGGATATAATATGAGGAGTTCCTTTTCTTTCTACTTCATTAAATTGCCTCTAGTGCAATTTTTTAATGGTTTTATATAATTTTTTTTTGCTGGGATAAACAAAGGATTAAATTATTAAATGTGGAAAATTAAGTCAATTTTAATTTTAGACGAATCAAAAGTTCGTGGACTGAATTACATTGAGTATTGAGAGAGACTAAATTATAAATGAGTTAAGACCGAGAGGATTGAAAAAATTAATTTTCCCTTTTATGAAACTAGTCATTTTTTTTTCATATTAGAAGGGCATATAAGCACTAACAGCATGGGATTGTAAGTGGGATCAAAATAATTTATAATCAACAAGGTAAAGTCTAGTGAAAAGGATGAATTTATCATAATATGTTGAACTTATTTGATTTTTTGTTGAAAGATGTGTCTACGTTTAGTGTTCGATTATATCTCGAGTAATATTACTTCTTATAGGTGGATGACTATGCACAGGAAAGACACATTTAATAATTTATTAAGTAAAAACAAAAATATTAAATGAAATTAAGGAAGAGTTTCATATACGCTTTTAGTTTTGTATTGATTGATGTATTTGTTAAATCTCAAGTATGTGGAAAAGGGGGAGGACGGAGAGATATAGACCATCGATGTAAAATTTCCATGAAGGAAGGTGCGATAATATTTTATTTATATTCACATATTAATTTATTTCAGTTTATCTCAACACCTTCATATATAGATCGTTAACCAATGTCTTGAATCACAAGAAGAGTAAATGATGATGGCAAGAAAATTCAGAAAGCTTTCTAAATATAATAAATAATTAATCAATAGAAGCCTCTGCTTTGAACTACTAATTTCCATAAAGCTTCTTGGATTCTTCATTTCTCATTAGACATTGTGAGTTTGACTTTGATTTCTTCAACATTTCAAGCCGGCTAACAAAACCCTATTACAATATTTTTTATTAATTTCGAATTAAATTAAACACAATTTAAGTATTCGTATAAAAGTACAGTGATGGATAAGAATAATATATTCTTCACATAGAAAGAAAACATTTGTATGTTATCACAATGTCTTTTCCTTCTTAATTAATATGCGTGCCTACATTTATATAATTAATTTCATGTGATCGTTCTTTATTAAATTGCTTAGACTTGTTTCATAATATGTGTATATGTACACTTTTTTTTAATAGTGAGTTGGCCGAACCTTGTGCTTGACAATGATAATACATACCAAGTTCACCTTTTCAAGATGATTTAATCATCATTTTATTAAGAACATCTTAATATCATCAAATTATATTTTAAAACAAATTCACCAAAAATATGAAAAAAATTTATTTCAAAGTCCTCCACCTGATTTTAAATAAGATCCCAAAGCTTTTTTTTTTTTTTTTTCAAATAATTAGATCCTTTTAGTTTCTACCGTCAAATGCGGTTTAACAGTTTAAATCACTTCCTCCATCTAATTTTAAATCAGATCCCAAATGTTTTTTTTGTTTTCTAATTAACATCGATGCTCACCAACAGAATTCTTAACACCATTGATTTCTATTCAACTATTTTACAAAAGGTAAAATAGGAAACGAACGGATTTGATGGCAGAAACTAAAAGGACTTAATATGAACATTAAAAAAAAAACTCAGAGGCCTAATTCAAAAGTAGATGAAAGTATAACGACCTCTAGATTTTTTATTTTTTTTTTCAAAAATCAAATTATAAACAAAAGGCTGAGAACCACTGGATACAGCATTGTGCAGTGAGATTAAGATTCCCCATAAAATTAAGAATGAAGGAGAAGGAGCCAGAGAACCACTGGATACAGCATTTTTACATACCTTTAACAATACGCACAGTATGTAATAGCTAGAAGAAAGCAAACAAATCATTACAAAAAAAAACTGAATATTAAATAGAACATGTTGCGTGGATCCAGAAAAATCATCGATAATGATGGAAAATAATGTGATATAATAAAGCTAATTTTTAGACTAATATTCAAACAGCCATTGGCAGCTTCTCTCCATCCTCTAGCTCCATCAGGGTGCTGACGATGATATCAGAAGCGCAATTGACAATGTCCGAAAAGTTTCTGCATTTCCACGCACACATACACAAAAAATTTAAAAAAAAATTCATTTAAAAAACTTATGGGAAATCATTTCAAAACGTTAATTAAGCATATATATATATGCATACCCTGTGGAGGAATTGAACGTGAGACCAACGGTGTACTTAGCCTCGTCAAGAGCCCACTTGAACCGCCGGAGCTCCTCCGGCTCCACCGACAACTTACCGGTGTTGACCTTCAACTGCGATGGCTTAATGTCGCAGAAGATGGGAATAAGCTTCTTGTGGCGCTCCAAGATGAGGGCCAACTCATGGAGGCAAAAGAATGACTCACAGTAGCGAGGAGAGAAGACGGCGACGCCAAGCTTACACTCAAAAATGGAGTCGTTGATTTTGTGAAAGAGCTTATCTCCAGGCTTCATGGTCTTGTTGTCCAAGAAAGGGCAAAACCCTAGCCGGCGAAGATGGTCGTAGAGAAGAGTGGACACAGTTCTTTTTGTGTCGATGCTTCTGTGGCTGATGAACACATCACAGCGATCATTATTGAGTAGGTTCGGTGAAGGATAGGGTCTGAACATCCTGCCTTGAAAGTTCAGGATTGATCTGTAATGCATAATTATGCTTTTTCTGAGTTTTGATCTTTTGGAATGAAGAGAGCTGTCTCAGTAAATTTAACGATACAATCAGATCTGTATATATATAGATAAAGAGCTCATCATGAATCGTGATGATGAGGTTGATTCTGTGAGTTTCAGTGGAATTGTTCTCAGGAATATTTGATTCTTTAAGACAATTCGGATTTTAGTTATTGCTGATGTACACTAAAACAAAGGAATATTAATTATCAAAGGTAATTTCGGTAAAAAAAAATTAATTAATTTTTAATACGTGCGAAATAGGGTACTTGTAAGTTGTAAATAGGTGGTGATATTTTTTCCCTACTATAAAAAGTAAAAACAAGCACACATAATACATACAAATATATACATATATTATCTAGACTTACGTGGTGGTTGATCAGAGAAATGAGCATAACAACACGAATTAATTAATCACTTTATTTTATTTTATTTTTTGTTTGCTAAGAGCACACATGTATTTCTTAACAAATGCAATTATATTTGAGACATTGTCAACTATTACGCGTTGATACATATTTTAGTAGTGATTCTAATTTTGGTTCGCCATATTATATATGATGAACTAACCCATTTTCTTAGTCTCAAACCCTTGGTATTAATTAATCACTTTAGATAAACAACCAAATGAGACACGTAGTTTTGATGAATGTTCACAGTAATTTCATCTTTTTTTTATTTTTTATTTTTTTGTTCTTGTTCGCCCATTGTCCTTTTGTGTTCGTGGACACAACCAATAGATTATCCGTTGATCATTGACTGTTAAGGGATGTCAAGAAGTTCCCTTTGATTCTTTCTACCCAGTCACAATATTGGGTTTTCCTTGCACACAAAGTTGTATCAATAACTAAATAACATCAATATATCATTACTAACCGGGGTTGACCCGAATGGTAAGTAGCTTGATTCTGTTTAAACGGGATCTCAAATTCTAGCCTTAGTGTATGCAAAAATCCTTACTAGAAGACTCACCTACCATAGTTAAGTGCATGAGTTAGATTTGGATATAGTTGAAGCAAAGCCCGATAAACTAGATGAGCAACAACAAAAAATCAATATATCATCATATCATTGTACCAAAGAAACATTAATATATCCATGGGTACAGTATTTAACGAAATGAGCTAGTTTCTTGTGATGTTGTGAAATAAATTTTGAATTCCCGTTGGAAGATGTGCCTGCATTTAGTATACTCAACAGTGCCTTAAATATGATACTTTCAATAGAAGGATCCTTATAGTTAGTAAGAAAAAACATCAATATTAATTTAAGTTTACTTAATAGCCTAATATCAGGATACCGGTACTAGTGATTAATGGAACTAATATTGTTCCCCGTGGAATCCGTAAGGTTTGAGTTTAATGCAAGCATGTGAATTGCAAATTTATAGAGATTCTATACAACAACAAAACTGCTATAATCACACACACAAAAAAAAAATTGTTTTGGCTTATAATATATTGATATTGATTCACATCTTTGGAGACCAAAAAAATACGGAGGCCAAATATAAATACATTGTCTTTTAAGTTTACTCAATAGTCTCTACGTAACTGCTATGTAGAATTACAAAGTAGGATCATTTCTTTAGATTCTATGATTCCCAAGCAAAACTGTCAAGCATGTAATTAGAAGAATAAATTGTACCCAAAAAAAAAAAGCTAAGAAGAAGAAGGATGCTTTGCTTAGCTTGTATAACTATTTATAAATATAGATGAAGGTTATTAATTTCTTAGAATATGTATGTATGTAACAATAACAATGACTAGAATAGAATGAATATACTTAAGAATATGAAACAATTGAGTCATCAGTCGTTGGTCATACTCAGCAAACTACAAACGCTACACTTTTACATTTCTTAATTCCATCCGACCTAAATCCAACGTGTCATGCAGAAGAATTAAATGCAAGTGACGTATTTTATGGCATAAGAATATGATCCAAAAGGTACACTTTTATGCCAATACATATTCCTTTTTTTGACTCTGTGGCTAGTTGTCAATAACCAGTGAGTCAAATACCTTAGAGCTAGATCATAGGAGAAACTGCTAAAAAGAATCAAATGACGAAGATAATTGGTAAAAAGGATCAAGATTTTCCTCTCTTGAACACTCATAAAACATACAGAAAGAAAAAAAAAAGTTAAAATACATAACATGAAAGACAAGTTGTAAATTTTTTATTCTGTATTTTAGCTTGCCTTTTATTACACCCCCAGTATTTTGTACTGAAGAATTCATGATTTTTTTTTTTTTTATCGTTTGATCCTTTTTAGCAATTTCCCAGGATGTATGATATAGGCTTCCAAGACCCAAAGACAGTACAGCCCAAGAAAGAATGCATTGTTGCGCCGCCTCACCTGTTGTTGGATTTTTGTGATGTTGTCTTTTTCTCCCTTTTTAAACACTTCTCTCTGTTTTGTTTTGAGGAAGATAATGAAGCATACAAGTTTAAGTACTCTCTAGACTATCAATTTTGTCTTTTTTTATACTACTTATAACTTCAGACTATTACTATATACCCTTATTAAGTCTTATCCGTGGGATCAACTATAAATCCCTTGACATCATTGAGCTAACCTGTCCCTATAATTTTTTTTTTTACAGAAATTTTATGCCCGCAAGTTAGTCATATGCCTGTTGGATAAAAGATTATTCCTTCTCCTATTGTTCGATTCTAAATTGAAGTTAAAAACGCATTCATAATACGGGGCACATCCAGGTGGCTCTACAAGATATACTATCATACTCAATCTACATGAATGTTAGAAGTAAATTACCCAACTGTGCACGCGTTTCCGGGGACAAAGAAATCATCAAGTAGCTTCATCGGATATGAGTATAAATGCTTAACCACCCCTTGTCCCCAATACCAACGACTATTCCATACAAGGAAAAAAACAAAATAGGGTATTATAAATCTGCTCTTGGATCTCTACAATTAATCCAGGGTATCAATTATAGATATTGTCCCAGACTCCTAGTGTCTGCGGAACAAACTTGGCAGAAGTACTTATATACATACATGTCTTTGTGAGTGTGTGTGTGTTTGTGTAGGAACGCGCCCGCATGTATCCCCACATATAACAGCACAACCAGGATTCGAAATAAAGTGCTGAAATGTTGATGTAAATGTGTTTGATTACTACAATGTAAAACATGATGCTAACGTAATTCTTTTTAGAACCGAAAGTAACATAGCTAAACATTTAAAAGTGTAAAAAGTGTGCTAGAAATCTAGAGTACAAACACTTCTCAAGAAAAACGAATTAAGAAAAGGATACCTAGGTCAGCCTTCTACTTCTCAAAGCCTTGAAAAGTGTGTGTGTGTGTGTGTGTGAGATTCAACATGCTGGTCTGCGTCAAATAGGAATGTCATATCCCAGCGCATGCACAAGCATTGGCTCGGTTGAACCCTGAAGAGAAAAGGGTATCAAACTGGGAAGCTAACCATAATGTCAGTGAACATATTCCCTGCAGCATGCTTCTGGAATCCTGAAGCTTAAACAATACATTGCCTGCATAATTAAGAAAAATAAAGCAGTTAATGGATAATGATACATATTCTATGTGTCAAGGAATTACGCTAGGGAAGTGAGTTTAACAGTTATAATAAATTACCAGTACCTTGTTTGGGGCTACATCCCTGACCCGATGAAATCTTGGGTCTTGTATCTGAGCATTTATAGCAGATTCTGCCTCCTGCAAGAGTTTAACAGTCCGAGGAAATAAAAGGGACTTCAGTTACTTAAAAAACACAACACCTAGAAAGGCATTTTCTTGAATGCTACCAGAACTAAAGACTATGCTAAACTAATATACTGGTAAAACAGTGGATAGATAGTTGTCATACAATAATTGTACAAGGCACAGCTATCTTACAGGATAAAAATGCCTAAATGCATCTTAACTAGCAGAAGATCTTAAAAACCACAACTCAATGAGTTGACTATTATTTTTCCATATTGCAAAATTTATTTTCTGAGGAAAACCCCCAGGGAGGGCAGGAGGTAAAGCCATAAGCAACAAAATGAACTCACAGCTAGTATAGATTCAGGAGTTTCAGTTGCCCGAATGAAACAATAGCAATGGACCCATGGGAGATGTCCCTGCCAATATTTCCTCTGGATTGATCCCCTGAATGCATCTTCCAGGATACATCTGATGTTAGATAACAGTCTAAAGATATTGAGAGAAGAGGCTAGTAAAAGAAGAAGGATCTAATTATCCAGAATAAATCACACAGAAAACAGCCAAGAAGAACCTGAATAAAGATCAGTCTTGGATTATGATGGCTAGGTTTTACAATGAGGTTAGACCTCATCCAGAACGCCAATGGTCCATCATAAAGATGAATCACAAGGATATACAACTCTCACCAAGTGTGAGTATAAAAAACTATACATGCTACATCAAATCCTTAATCCTAGTAGATGACGGGAAAAATAAGTGATGCCTTTAGCATATTGGACCTAGAGTCAAGTTTCTTCATTATAAATAGGCAAAATATTGGAGTTGTTCTAGAGGGTCCTTTGTTTCTTTTTCTTTTGGTTATGCATCAAAAAGTATCACCTAAGAGATTAAAAATGGCTTAATGAGTTAGGAAAAAAATATTCAAATCAGATGGCATCCCTACCTAGAAACTGAATAGCAGATGCAGGTAGATTCATTATTACATGGTCAATATGTTCCCATGTTTTGGTGTCAGAAATGTCAGGGCCTTTTACTCTCTTGTTTGTGCTTCCTTTTCTATTACCATCTTCAGTGATACCTGTGATAAGGAAAATAATTGCAAGCTTTACATCCAAGCTTCAATCACAAAGAAAATCAGTATAAATGCTTTAATTTTGTTTCAGGAAGATGGAATAGTGGGACAATATGGTTTTATGAGTCTCTAAATTTGGAACTGAAAATTGCAGAAATACATCATGCACGATAAGATGAAGTTATTGCTTCAACTAACGTTTTACTACAGCCTCCAGAATACCTTCTAGAAAGCTATCAGAAGATCTTTTACCAGCAGTTACAGATGTAGTAATATTTCTCGTTGAACCTTGAGCATCCTCCGCACTGGTATTAACACTATTTCCGAGGTCTTTTGTTTCAACTGCAATGGAAATATTGGAATCAGAAAACATGTATTTCACACTAAATGATACTTTGCGGTTATTGACTATGATATTACCAGTTAATGTCTCATTTCCTAAATGTGATTGAGAATTGTCATGTATCTTGCATGTTTCACTAGTCTTTGCTATGAGGACATTAGATTCTATTCTAATCTCTGTCTTTGGGACTTCCGTCAACTGGGAGATGAAGTTTCTTGCATCCATATTGTATGCATGAATGCGATCATCAACCTTGTTGATTTTTGCATTTATCTTCAAATAGTGAACGCTATCTGGATTCAAGTCATTCGCATATACTATGCATCCTTTCTGTGCTGCAGGAATAGCAAAAGGACCTATTCCAGCAAACATATCACAAATGGTCTCTCCTGCTTGGAACTGAGAAACCAGCCGTCTGTGTTCATGCTCCAACCTCGAATTCCAATAAACCAAACTGTAATCTAGCCTGAAAGTAGCCCCATATTGCTTCACTTCTGTAACCAGATCATGTTCTCCTGCTAAAATTTCAAACTTGGGCACACGAAATTCATTTGTGATGGTTCCAACTTTATTAACAACTGTTTTGATTCTTGGATAATTTTTCTGCACAATTATTAATACGCAGACATTAATAAAAGGAGTAATACCAACTATTATAAAAGCATTTCAATGAGAACAGCAACAAACACCCAGCTAAACATTGAACGAGTTCATCTAAAGCCAGAAGTAATCTAACATACATCATATAGAACCTTAGCAATAACATCCTTGTACGGGATTAATTCATCATGTAAGTTTAAGTGAGCAATGTGACCTGCAAAAGTAGCACAAATGTTAGGTGATGATTGGTGACTGACCAAAGAGACCTTATAGTTAACAAAATTGGTAAGCTCATGCTGTCATCCAGACAAGAAAAAAAAATCAAAGAATCAAAAGAGCATGAGCAATAGGTTCATCACAAAAACACAGGTAATAAAATGCAAAAAAAACAAAGAAAGAAAGAAACAAAAAAGTTTATTAGTACAGCAGAAGAGTATAACCCAGAGGCAATGTCAAAAATCAAATGAATTTTTCTTTTTCATCTTCAAAATCAAAATGAGCTGAATACTTAACTATTGTTTCAAAAGATGAAGGCACCTCCACTCCAGGAGGCAGTATCTGCTTCAGCACATGATCTACAAATACAGAAATTAATCAGAAAATTGAAAACATTAGCAAAGGGAGAGTAAGCATATTGTATGAAACATGAATTATTACACATTTATAATCGAATAATTTAGCTAATAGAAGTCCACAGACACAATATGATAATTGTAACACATGACAAAATGCTGCAGCTGTACATTTACCATGCCAGACAAGAGGTTACAGAATCGGAATTCCATTTGTTGTTCAAACAGTGCATAGGTCAACCCAAAGTTCAAACAGAACCTTGTTTTAAAGAAGATACTTCAAATCAAATATTTATAAGAGCTTTCAGCTTCCTATAGACTTCCAAACGTTATTAGCCACAGCACAATTTATTTCTTATCCATCAAACAAGAACATCTTGAGTCCAAAGAATTAAAGAAAAACTGAACTCCACGCCATCCACAAAATACTACTATACTAGGCAAGGTATTTACATAGATCTATAGGTGTTTCTTCTACCCAGTTTTTGTTAAAAGGGAAAGGGAATTGGTGAAAATGTAGCATCCACAGCACACTTTGGGAGAATAGCACACTCACCAGCAGTCCAGTATGAATACCCAAGTGTCAATGAATAGGGCAAAACTTCAATCTCACACAACCCCTTCAGCTCATCAAGCTTTTTCTCTGGAATATCAGATAAATCTGCCCCGTGACACAATTAAGTCAGGTAAAAATGTTAGCTGAAAATATAACTATGATAGAAGCATTACCCAAAAAAAGGTAAAGCCAAGCATTCTCAAGAATAAGAAATTAAGGCCTAGTCACAAACCGTCATCAATGATTCTCTTACGGGGGCAAGATACATAAATCTTGAGAAATGTTAGAGATAGTAATTGAATAAATTTTGCAGGTGAAATAGCGAGGAAAAGCAAGAAATTAAATTTTAGTTAGTGAATTCTAATTTAGGTGAGGCTTCTCACTCACACGAAATGGCAGCCATGGCATGTCACTGACAACACAACTAAATAACAACAAAAACATTTCCCTAAGAAAATTAATTTTAGAATTAGCATGATATTAAGAACTATTAAGATTTTAAAAGTCAGATTGCCAAAGCCCGACATGCATA
Organism: Vachellia collinsii; assembly: GCA_006871305.1. Classification (NCBI taxonomy): domain Eukaryota; kingdom Viridiplantae; phylum Streptophyta; class Magnoliopsida; order Fabales; family Fabaceae; genus Vachellia; species Vachellia collinsii. Next base: position 845 of record QFDD01005965.1, on the reverse strand, counting down.
CAGCTAAGCCTATGAAGGAAGGATTGTCCCGAAGGATGAGGTATGAGTTCAGAAATTCATACCTTGATTTTGAACGGCCTCAGATAATAGAAGGTAACGATTTTTCTGACATGTAGGATCCTCCGTGATAGGTTTAACTCGGGGCTTGTCAAGCAAGTAACTGCACAATAATGAAACTTGAATCAGAAATAACAAGGCCGAAAGAACGCGCAGCCATAAACAGAGAAATGAGTACCCGTTGAGTATTCGAGTGGCAACCTTGCACAGTTGGCAAGGGATTCGAAGAGCCCACAAGTTCAAATGCACGTCGAACTTACTCTCATCCAACATTGTGTGAAACGTAAATCAAGAATAACCGTTTGAACTGAACGGTTACCGATACTGTTCATTGCTAGTGAAGCCAAGTCAGTACTCACAGCTTATAAAACACAAACACATTCAAGATTTAAAAAAATCATAAAATGAATTTACAATTGAAGTCTGGAGAGGAGACGAACCCGGAGCCAAAGCCCAAAAGCACACGAACTAACGAAGAACGAAGTGGCGCGAGGCACCAGGGAGAGGCAGAGGCGCAGAGATTCAAATTCGAGACCCGAGAGTGAAGAAGAAGAACGAGATGGGGGGGGAGGGGGGGTGACGGGTGAGCAGAGAGACGGCGGAAGGCGAACTTCGAAGAGCACAGCGGAAGCGCGGCGCAGGGTCGAACGAGCCCGAGCGAAAGCCCGTCCCGTAATTTTAGTTTAATCCCGCCATTTTTTTTTTTACGAATATTTATTTTAACTTATTTTTAAATTCAAAATTAACTTATTTTGGTTTAATTAAACATAAGTATGGACACCAAGGGC
>QFDD01005964.1:0-14269 GCA_006871305.1 Vachellia collinsii | reverse complement strand
AGATTTATATATGTGTGTGTGTGTGTGTATTGGTATGAAAGTTGAATATTGGAAATGAATGTCCTTTGCATTATTGACTGCCCTTGTGGCCTTGCCCCTTTTTGGATGGAAAACCTCAATGTTATGTGTTCTTTAATATTCAGAGTACGTACAAGTTCTGGAACTTTTCTACCCAGAGGACGCGATAAGATTGTGAGGAATATTGAGAAAAGGATCGCTGATTTTACTTTTATACCTGTAGGTGAGTACTTTGAGCCTCTCCGTTTTTATGTTTTAGTGCCTTGACTTTCCTGTGAGAAATTAGGATTGGACTGTTCTTAATTGCCTTGATTCTCAGCTAGTAAGTGTATATAGCATCATATACATCACAACCATTAACTAAGCAATGTCTCACAATGTACAGAGCATGGCGAAGGACTTCAAATTCTCCACTACGAAGTTGGACAAAAGTATGAGCCTCACTATGACTACTTTCTTGATGAGTTTAACACAAAGAATGGTGGTCAGCGTACAGCTACAGTACTCATGTATCTGTAAGTGGCATGAAGTTCCCTCCCCTTTAGGGTTGTTGACCTCTTTTCATCCTGACTGAGAGGAAAGGTGTTCATTCTATGTCCTTTATGTATTTAAATGATACAGCACAGATGTTGAAGAAGGGGGCGAGACAGTGTTCCCAGCTGCCAAGGGCAACTTTAGTTCTGTGCCATGGTGGAATGATCTATCTGAATGTGGAAAAAAGGGACTTTCAATTAAGCCAAAGATGGGTGACGCTCTACTTTTCTGGAGCATGAAGCCTGATGCAACTTTAGATCCCTCGAGTTTGCACGGTCAGCTACCAGTTTTTTGTTATTGAGCTGCTAGATGTGTTTGAACATTTACTTCTATAGATAAATAATTTAACATGCTTTGTTTTGTTGATGCTCTTCAGGTGGTTGTCCAGTGATTAAGGGTAATAAATGGTCATGTACTAAGTGGATGCGCGTCAATGAATACAAAATTTGAATACACATTCCTATAGGTAATTTTGGCATCTTCCTCGTAAACTGATATATTCATTTGATAATTTTAGAGTTGTTTCGGTTCGCCTCTCACCTTCATTGATTTTTCTCAGGATTTGTTTTTTTTTTTTTTTTGGTTACATTTTCTCAGGATTTGTTGAATGTGCTGATTGAGTGCTTGGAAAGTTGAGCTGGAAGCCCATGCAGTTATGCCCCGAGTCTTGCAGGAAATGTTGGTGAATCGATGCGCATTCTGTAATTCTCGATGTTTACCTTGGCTCATTTCCCCCTAGCCCTTTTGCTTGTACGAGTAATAACTAATACACATAATGAAAGTGACAGCTGTGATTTCAACTGTTAGAGAGGTTGAAGAAGTATGAAACCACCAGGTGAAATTCTACTTTTCCCAGAAGTCATCCTTGCTAGAAATTCTACTAACGTCTACCCCATTGCCCGTTTACTCGTTTCTTTTCCAGCGTCTATGGTTTGCACCGCCGTGGCGAAGTGAAGGATGAATGTGCAATGTTGCCAAGTATTAATCTTTTTCTTAAATACCCTTGAATATTTCCTAATTACTTAAAAGGTATTCTAATTAAATAACCTCCTTTACGTAATGAATTTCCTAAGAATAATTTTGAAATTTAGACTACTAACATATTTAATCCTCTAAGTTTGCTCTTATTTTAATTTTAATCCTTCAAGTTTCATTTTATTTAAATAAAAATCTAAATCATTTTACTTTTAAAAGATCAAAACTGAAATGAAGGTAAACTTAAAGGATCAAAGATTGAAATGATCTTAAGATTTTAAAAGCATTAACTAATTTTAATTCAATTCTTTAAAGTATTTAAAGTATTCACTATGTTCTAATCCCACTAATATTCTGGGTAATACAAGGTATAAGATTACTCTGGCATTGAAGTGGATGAACGGTTAAAATGCGCCAATATTAGAGAAGGAAGATGTTTTCTTCGTAACAAAAGGCATTGAAGAAAAATGAAAGAAAACATGAATGTCATTTCCATAAAAAGATAGAAAATACAACTCCTCACCACAGAAATCCGAGGCCTTCATTTATTTCATACAATACCATGGGTTTTCAATGCAACATTGCAGGCACTTTTCATGGAACCGTAAACGGTATTCAACCATTGTTAAAACTAGCCCCAGAAGGTAGCAAACTCGCCTGCGTACTTGATTTACCAGATTTATTGTTTAGCATTTATCAAGTTTCTGATCACATATTGTAAGATCCCTCCGTGATTAAAGTAAGCAAGTTCAACCTGCAACCGTAATCAATACATCAGCAAGAAGGCGGGGAATGTCAAGGAACATGAGTTGCGCCATTAGAGGAATAATTAAAGAAACCCTCCCATAAATTTTTTTTTTAAAAAAAATTAGGATTACCTCTGTATCGAATCTCAGCGTACATGTAAATGACTTCCCATTATCAGTCAAGACTGTGACGTCTTGACCAGGTCGTATTTCATCCACTCTGCTAGGAAGATTAATGGTGTAACGTTCGCGGCCAGTCAACCCCAGGGTCTCAGCATCTTCCCCAATCTTAAAACATAGCGGAATGACACCCATTCCCACCAAATTACTTCGGTGAATCCTTTCGAAACTTTTTGCTATAACAGCTTTCACACCCTGGAAAACACGCAAGTTAACTGAACCATCGCGGGGAAAAACAAAATAAAACAAAGAAATTGATCAAAGTAGAATCATATCCAGTATGTACCAATAACAATGGTCCTTTTGCAGCCCAATCACGCGAACTTCCACTTCCATATTCAGTTCCAGCCAAAACGATTGTCTCATGCCCCTCACTCTTGTATTTCTGACAATTTTTGTTTCAAAAAAGAGGTCACAAAAATAGCAACAATAAATTAGGTAGATTTTCTGAGGGAAAAAAGTTTGAAACAATTCAACTGCATATATACTGGTAAAAAAAATTACACAGGCGCGGGCCCGCGGAGGTTAAACAGACGGTGAAATATGATTTCTGTATTCAGGCCAAAAAAAAAACATGATTTCTGCGTAACCAACTCGGCAATTACGATGTAGTCAACCTGACAAGTGACAATCGGTCAATCACAGAGCAAACAAGAAGCCGTATCAAACTCCCGAATCAACTACAATCTTATGTGAGTACAGATACTCGTCAATCACAGAGCAAACAAGAAGCCGTATTAAACTCCTGAATCAACTACAATATTATGTGACTACAGATAGTCAGATACTGGTAATTGTTTTAGACCATTTTGCAGTTATATTTTACTGGTATTACCCACCTATTGTTATCATCTTCTGTGAAGCCTATATATATTCTTTCAATATATCCAATCAACTCTAATGATTTGCTTATTCTCGCCCTACCAATTATATTTCACCCACCAGACATCAGTGATATCATAACATCATTATTCTTAGAGCGGATGGCCTCATTGGAACAAGAGATCAGAGGCCAGTAAACCCATATGGTGCAGAGTTTAGAAGTATTACCATTGCAGCATCAAAAACAGATAGCTTCTCCCCAGAAGGAATATGAATAGTTTTAGGTCCAACTTCTCCGTTCAATAGTTTGTTAACAAGGCGAATATTGGCAAAAGTGCCCCGTGCCATCACCTCATCATTGCCACGACGACTTCCATAGGAATTGAAATCTCGCCTATCAACCCCACGTTCCATGAGGTATCTGGCTGCAGGACTATCCTTGTGGATGCTACCAGCCGGGGAGATGTGGTCAGTTGTAATGCTGTCTCCACAGTTGAGCAAACAGTAAGCATCCTTTACCCCATGAGGACCTGGGGGAGACATGCTCATATCCTTAAAATAAGGAGGTTCATGAATATAAGTTGAGGTAGGGTCCCACGCGTAGAGAGTGCCCGAAGGTACAGATAACTGATTCCACATGGGATTTCCTTGGGTGATTGCTTCATATGTAGCCCTGAACATATCAGGGAGCACACTCGATTGTACAACCTGAAAACAGAATAAGTAAACAAGCAAACAAATAATGATGCAATCATTTTGTTTATATGGTTAAGTCGTAGTTAAACCCATGATGCCCCTCACATCTGCTATTTCTTCACTGGTAGGCCAAATATCCTTGAAGAAGATCTTCTTTCCCTCATTACCCAACCCAATGGGTTCAGAGTTAAAGTCAATGTCCACCTGCAGAAGTATATTCAAATTAGAGAACATGATCAAGCTTTACAGTGTGCTCTCAGTTGACAAGTCACATACCGTTCCAGCAAGGGCATAAGCAACAACAAGAGGAGGAGAAGCAAGATAATTAGCCCTTGTTAATGGATGAACTCGGCCCTCAAAATTTCTATTTCCTGACAATACAGCTGCAGCTACTATATCTGGAACATTGTAAATTCAACACCTTAGGCATCCCAGAGATTCCCCAAGCAGATTACAAAGGCCCACCAACTAGTAAATTCTTACCATTTTCAGTAATAGCAGATGCAACAGCTTCATCAATATCCCCTGAATTACCAATGCAGGTGGTACATCCATAACCAACAATATGAAACCCAAGGTGATTCAAATACTTCTGCAGGCCACTGCAGGAATCAAGATACACAAGTCATCTAAATATGTATCACTAAGTGCAGAAGGTTTATACGCTGCATTATATTCTTAATAATACCTCCTTTGCAAATACTTTGTCACAACACCAGAACCTGGAGCAAGACTGGTCTTAATCCATGGCTTAACCTAATATTTCAAAATCAAAGAAGTCACTGCAATCAATTATTGGCCAAAGAAAGAAAGAAAAATAACGTGAAGTGATAATCACAGCTTTGATCTATTATAATTGAACTGCTTGATCATATAATCCCCAAACGAAAACCTAGGCAGTTAGTGCATGAATGCATGGAAGCATAAAAAGTGGATTTGCAACAATGCTTGTTGACCTCACAATATCTAGGAGGGCCAATATGCTAGATGGATTTTGCAAATAATATGTTAAAGCATATTGATGCCGTAGAAATTGATATAGCTGAAATCACTCAATACCAAATTCAGAGACAACAAACCTGCAATCCCAATTCACAAGCTTTCTTTGCAACCAGTGCAGCTCCAAGCATTACACTGGGATTTGAGGTATTTGTACAGCTGGTGATAGCAGCAATAACAACATCTCCATGCCTAAGCTTTGCTGGTTCTCCGTGGAAAGTGAAGTCTGCAACCTTATTCTGAGATTCCTTTGGTACAGCAAAACCCTGCACACAATGCGATACCATATACCTCAGACATTGGAATACTAACATCATTTTAACCTTCTTTTACAATTAAGTTGATTTCTATAAAGCTCATAAGTTTGTAGACACAAAACCTATCCAGATTCCTACCCTCCAACAATTTATGGATAAGTTCATTATTTCTTTAGTGACAAATTAAACTATCTCGATCATAAACCATCTTGGTAGTTCATGGCAACGATTTTTATTGAATTGTTCGTGCAATTTTACAAAATGATATCTATGTAATACCTAAAAAGAAAGAAAGAAAGAAAAGTGGGGCAGAAAACAAATCAAAACTTATCCTTATTTCAAAAAGGTCATACCTTAAACCCAACTTTATTGTCAAGGCAGGCATGCCAATCTGCCTTCATTTCTCTTAAAGGGACTCGATCATGGGGCCTGCAAAGATTTGGTGATGATGGTCACACCTGGAAAAATCTGAACATAGAATACTTCATTCTTTTTATATAGAGGCCTGATGAAAAACTACCTCTTTGGACCAGATACACAGGGCTCCACATCCTCAAGATTGAGCTCTAGATATGAAGAGTAGACTCTCTCAACCTGGGGCTGAGTATAAGCACAAATCTTTCAGTCACACCTTTATTATATATCCGGAGTTCAGAAATAATAATCCCAAAATAATACATCCTTAATATACCTCATTGTAGTCTACAAACATCTTATTAGCTCGTAAATACGACTCTATCATAGAAACCTGCAAGAAATACATGTAAGAAAATGTATACAACACAGCATGTTATGATGTAAGTGTTTACTTACAGTCTCATCACTTCTGCCGGTCAGTTTCAAGTATTGTAAAGTGACATGATCTACAGGAAAGAAGCCCATTGTTGCACCATACTCAGGAGACATGTTAGCAATGGTGGCACGATCTGCCAAAGACAGTTCACTCATCCCTTGCCCTGCATAAATGAGGTAAAAAGGCCAATATGGAAGGTATTACTAACAGCTAAGCAGGCAGTGATACTGAATAACTAAAACTAGAAGCTATTATTGCATGATTGCATCAAATAGTCTTTACCATAGAACTCAACGAACTTGCCAACAACCCCGTGCTTTCTAAGCATTTGTGTAACTGTCAATACCAAGTCAGTAGCTGTCACACCATCTCTTAGTTTTCCTAATAATTTAAACCCAACCACACCAGGTAGGACCATGCTCATTGGCTGTGTTCATAAGAAAGAGGTAAGTAGATATGGGTAACCAGAACCTACAACTGAAAGAAGAAACTAAACATACAATAACACAGTTCAAACCAAAATGAACATACTTAAGACATGAAATTCCAGTGTTCTAAAAAAAACTATAAACTTCTATCTACCTGACCAAGCATTGCAGCTTCTGCTTCAATTCCACCAACTCCCCACCCAGCAACACCCAAGCCATCTATCATAGTTGTATGTGAGTCGGTCCCAACTACACTATCAGGGTAAAGCATACCATCTGTATTGAACACAACTCTGCCAAGATATTCTAAATTAACCTGCAAATTTTGCATTGCAAAACTTGATTCAGAAGAGAAAAGGGAAATCTAAAACCAAATGTGGAAAACTAACCAAAAACAACTTTGCACATGAATTAAAGATAATTTCAAATATCTGTGTTTCATGAATGATATGATCACCTGGTGGACTATCCCTGATCCAGGAGGAACAACAAGCATGTTATTGAATGCCTTTGAACCCCATTTGAGGAAACCAAATCTTTCCTTGTTCCTCTTGAATTCAAGTTCCATGTTTGCCTGCACAGCATTTTCTGATCTTGCCACATCTACCTGAACTGAGTGATCTATGACAAGATCAACTGGAACCTGCGTACAACCAAAATTCAAAAGTTGCATACACATCCATATATAAACATAAACCACACACACACACACAAATGTTTATCAGCATGGGGCTTACCAAGGGATTAATTTTATTAGAATCACCTCCTAGTTTGTTCATTGCATCTCGCATGCAGGCGAGATCAACAACAGCAGGAACGCCAGTAAAATCCTGAAATTTATATCCAGAGCTCATTTTATACCAGGCATAATATTCACATACGCTCACAAAACAAGATTGATTGTGTTTGCAAACCCCTCACCTGCAGAAGCACTCTCGCAGGCTTAAAAGGAATCTCTACCAGTTTTGGAGAAGTATTCTCCCAGTCAATAATTTTTTCAACATCATTTCTCTTAACCTGAAACTCATCGCAGTTACGAATCGCGGATTCCAGAAGTATCCTAATAGAGTAAGGAAGCCTATCTGCGATGCGAGCATAAATTCAAATAAGGCGGGATGAACTCCAATGAATTCACAAAAAATGCAATAAGTAAACAACCAATAAGTTGAATCCATACTTCTACACAGATAAGACAACATTTATATCGAACCAAGTAAAGACACAAAATCAACGTAAGATTAAAAAGTTTCTTCTATCCATCTTCCAACATTTTCCTCAGCAACCATAAAGTCAGTGACATGAGAAATCGCTTACCGATCTTAGGATCGTTGAGAGCTGGCAAACTATAGTACTTGCCAAAATGACCGCCTCCAGGCTTCTCGAGAGTTGTCAATATGTTGTCGAAAGGATTGCTTGATGCTGAAATTAATCAAACAGCTCAGAGTGTAAAATAGCGGAAAGGCGGGTGAGAGTTATATGATCTCGTAAAGATTAAACGTGAAGTGCTATGAACAATTTACCCATAGTAGTGATCTTGGTGGCGTCTGTAGCTACGACGAAGATCTGCCAGTGGCCCGCTCTAGCGAAAGGAAGATAGACGGCAGAAGAGAATGAAAGTAGTAGTAGGTGATATGGACAAAGGGTATATGCTAGAAAACGGCGTTTGTTGAGCTGGGATCCGTGGACACCACGTTCCCAAGATTTATACTGTCTTATTTTAGTTTACTCATCTTATCATCTCTACAAAATACAAATAATTTAATTGATAACAAAATTAGTTAAAAATAATAAATAGGTAAGGTAAAAAGTGAAATTTTTTATTTTGTAAAGAAATACTGGGAGAGTGGGAGAATAAACAAATAATTTATTAATAGGGAAAGATTAACTAATAAGTAATTGGTGTAAAAAAAAAGGAATATTGAAAATTTTGGACAATATCGTAGCATCTTTATAATTATTACAAGTTATCTTATTTTTTGACATATAGGATAGGAGAGTGAAAAATTATTGGGGAAATTATGCATAGGTCCTCAGGAACTTAAAAAAATCACTAAGAGGTCCTAAAAATGAAAAGAAATTTCTATCCCTGGTTATTTAAACTGAAATATGAGATAGAAAGGCTTAAAGGAGAAAAAAAATAACTTGATTTGCAGTTAATCTAACCAAATCCCATAGAACTCTAACTTGATTTTATGATTTACAAGGATGATGGTGATTTTTTTAAGTGAAAAGTAGATATATATATATATATATATATTAATGATCAATGTTTACATAGGTTGTGGCATATGAAAAGCAAAAAAAAAAAAAAATAATGCACCAAGAGCCATAACAGATATGTCTACTTGTTGTATTCTCAGTGCATATATAGTATAATCACTCAAGTAGAAAGCTTCAATGATTAATTGATGGGTTTAAGCTGAGTTATGGTAGAACTGGCAGTAATTTGTAGCATCTCATAGCTTCCAACAAATGAACAAAAAGTAATACACTAGGGGGAAAATTCTGGCTGGATGATCAAAGATTTGCTTTAAACCGCTCAATGAGCCACCATAAAACAAAGGCTAGATGGGGTTGGGCACAATAAGATTCCAGCATTTCGTAGCAAGTTACATTGGCGGGAAATATGATAAAGGTCACATAAATTAGAGGAAGCCATGTGCCTTCTTGGCCTTTCACAAGTCATGAGAAGTTTGTCACTCATGGCCAACCGGAGGAAAGTTTGTATTCGTTAGGCTTCTAGCTAGTGCCAAGTGAGATTCCATTGCACATTCTCTTCATTCCAATTATCACTCGTTAAAAGTTGGTATGCCGAAGGGACAGTGAATTTCCATTATTTGCGAGATTCCAAATGCAAACGTCATCTAGTGCAGTTTTTGAGAAAGGGGTAACTTGAACGATTTGGATCAAAATATCTGGAGGCAATAGAGCCTCAAATTCATCCCAATTACAAGCCCCATCAGATGTGGCAAACCGATTCACTGTTCTGTGCAATTCCCTATCTCAACCTAGTGGTCTGACCAGAAATGAGCAAGGGATCCGTTACCAATTGTTCATTTCAAACCTAACTCCAAAGATGAGAAACGTCTTTGTTGCGTGTAGCCAACCATATTTTGCTCAGATCTGGTGGTGATTTTTGGTATTTATTGAGGCCTGCGTATAATATCCCCGAGATTAAACGGTCCAATGCGATGGAATGGGTGTTTGTTAGACGGCGACGTAAGTTAACGTTGATTCATCCCCCTTTCACTAACATTTCGGCCGCGCCACCGCCCACCGGCCCCTGCCCGCTTTTTACCCCACAATTTTTGTGCCACTGACTCAATCCGCCCCGCCCATGTATATTCGTATTGTATTAGCGCTGCTGCAACTTCGCATGCATTACGCTAGAATTTTATTTTAATTTCACCATTAATTATCGTTTTTTAAAATCACGGACAAAAATATATTTCTACTCTGTTTTATTTCTTTTACGGTTAGAAAAATAATTTTAGATCACAATTTTTCTCTCGATTATCGAAGTCTAAAGACTTCGATGAGGAGTGGAAGAGGTAAACAGCTGAGCTGGCCAAAAAATAATTAAATAATGGAAATTTAATTTAATATTCCGCATCATCTGCTACCGTGTTGGTTATTCTTCGCGTTGAATCAAATATAAATTGTGTGTAATCGTAGGCTTCGTTGCTAAATCTCAAGATGCGAGGGCGGCCTCTTAGAAGCACTTTTCAGATGAAGGGAGGCGAAAAGGGAGTGGGCCTGTATGCGAACAGAGCCCTGCTAGGACACATGCCTCCTTTTTGAATATGCATGTGGCACAACATTGTTGGGCTTGGATCTTTATTTTAAGATTGTGTGCGAAACTATAAGGTGTAAAGCATGCTCAGAAAAGAAAAGGGTAAAAGGGAAAAGGTGAGAGAAGCGTCTCAATGAAAATGCGTTAAAATAGCTCTTACCAAATAAAGCGGGTTGAGCCAGGCAGAAAGAATTAATCCACCATAATATAACGAATCAGGGTTCCAATTCTTGTTGAAAGTGATCCTGACATTTAGTACACATCAATGTCTGAAATATGATTATCTTCAATAAAAGGATATACGTACTTTAGGAAAAATAAAAATAGTTCTTACTAGGGATTTCGAATATGCGTGTATATAGTACCCGGTTTTAATCATATATAATAGTTTTTCGAGTGTGAGAATAGTAAATAAAGAGGGCATTAGCTGAAAAATTGGCTTAAATTATATTATTTTAGTTTATGGATTAAATTATTGGCCGAAGGAAAGGTTTACTGATTGAATTGAAAACAGATTCCCGGGGGACCTATTTGACAGCTAGTCTTATTTCCATGCAATTAAGTGGTAGTCAAGTACATCGTGATTTAAAAAAATAATTATATTCCATAACATTATGATTATACGTTTAGAGCATGTTTGACTCCCTCTTATAAGTGCTTCTAGAAGCATTTTCATATAAATCGAGATAAAACTACTTTCACATACTTACATCAGATTACGTACAATCACTTTTCAAAAGTTATTTCCAAACATACTCTTAGTCTACTTAAAACATACTGTTTATAGGTTAAAAGGATGATATATCCGTATACTTTTTCTTATGAACTGTTATTAAACTTAAGAGTTGACTCTTTAAATTTAACGTTTTAACATTTTCACTTTACAAAAAACGTGTTAACTCATTGTTAAACTTACACTAGCTAGTAGACTCAATTAAATTCATAAGTTTAATTACCAAATTCATCATTTTTACATTATAAAATTGTGTCAATTTACTCCTAAATTTATGATGATTTTTTGGATTTGACTATGATTAGTAACTTTGCATATAAACTTCATAGAAATTCCTTTCTTGAGCATAGTAAATTATGGATGTTGATAGACTTAATTTCAATTATTTAAATTTTAAATCTATTCAAATTATAGTGTTGTCATTTGTCATATTTTAATTATTTAATTAAATATATATTTTTAACAACTATTTATTGATAAAAATGAACTCTTACAAATTTACAGTTGAAGTTTACGATATGAGTCTCCGTCACGTCACGGGTTTCGTGAGCTTAACATCCTTTGTTTAATGTATTAGACATAAAATGTAATGTCGTACACACGGAGGATTGTGCAGTATTGATTATACCGTACAATGTAACAGTATATTTTTGTTTCTGAAATCAATAATACATGATTTCTTGAAGAAGCTTGTATTCCACCCTTTTTTAGCTTGATATAAGTCGCAGCTACTTATATAATAAGGTGTAGTGGTGGTATTGTTTAAAATCTGATGGAGGTTTAGGCACATGGTGGTATTGTTTAAATTACACACGCACGTACGCTTTTAGATACATGGTTGCGTACGTTAATCTAGAGCGTGTTTGCCTGCATTTGCATTGATCTGAGATAAAGGGCATATGCAGCTCCTCATGGTGTATCCTTCATCTTCTTTATATATATATATATTCTTTAAAATTTATTTTAGAGGACATCTTATGTGTTTGATAAATAATTTTATGAAGTTTATTTTAAATAAAATGAGAGAAATTTTATTTTGATTTTGGAAACATTTCAAACAATCATAATTACAATTGCTTCATTATAAATTAGAGAGGAAGGTAGGAGGAATGGGTGGCCATACCAGTACATGGAAAAGGACGAGGAGTTCCATCGATAAGCTGCGGTCATGACCCATGCTTGGTGATGGCCGTTGTTTCTGTCGTTGAAAATCACACTCATATCTCATTACATCAAGCGCCATGATATGATACTTGTCAATACCTGCAACTGATTCATGGATGAGAAATTCTTGTGTGAATCTGGAGTGCCATGTAATCTGTTGGCTGACTAATAGATATACAACAACTGTCCCCTGGGTCCCACCGCTCTTCTCTCTCCCATGCTCCCATGCACCCCCCCGGGGTAAAATTCTCACTCCCCTCAGCTTTTCACGCACCTCTCTTTTCAATCATATCCCTCTTCATCTTTACATTCACTTTCTCATTTTTTTACCCCTGTATGAAAAAACAAAACTTCTATGAATATTAAAATGAGATTCTTTAATATTTTAATGCATTGTTTCATATAAATTATTTTTAAAAAAGTTATCATAGATACGTTAAATTTTGCAAAAATTCTAGGAAAAGAGCCTTGAAACTGTGCAAAGAAAAAAATGTGCTATATCATATAGCTTGACTTCATTAATAAATTTCTCTTCTGCTAGGTATTAGTCATGTTTCGCAACAAACGCCTAATAGCATACAAATTTAAACAAAACAAAAAAAAGTTAAAAAGTGCTACGCTTACCCCTTGCTTGTATGGAGAGAAAATGAGGGGGGAAAGAAAACTAGGAGAGAAAATGAGTGAGGAAATGAGTTTTCCCCTGCTTGTATAGGAGAGAAAAAGTGAAAGGAAGGAAAAGTTGGAGAGAAAATGGGGTGTGGGTCCCACCATATTTTCTCTCTAACTTTCTCTCTACACATGGAGAAAAAACTATTTTTCCTTATCTACCCACATGCTTTTTATTACTTTTTCATTTTAAACCATTGAATTTAACATCTAACTTTTTTAAAATTCTGATTATAATTTTCTTTTTTTAGAAGGATAATTTTTAAAATATATTCTAATATCTAATTTATTTTTAATTGTTTATTAAAATCCCATAACCTTAAAAAATAGGATATATTTTTATCTAAATTATTATTTTTGAAATATAATAACATGAAAACATATATTTAATAAATAATTTAATTTTAAATTATTCATATAAAAAAATTAAGCTAATAAATTAAGCTGTGGTGTGCAATTGACGCCTAGCAAAAAAAAATCTCTTATATAATAAGTAAAATTTTATTATTCATATAATAAAATTTTTGTCCTTCCGGCTCTTTTTCTTTAGGGTTTTCTCACGATTTGATGCATCTATTATAACTTTTTTAAAAAAATAAATTATATAAAATAATGTATTAAAATATTAAAAAAATCTCATTTTATTATTGATAGAAGTTTTGTTTTTTCCCTGGAGAAAGAAAAATTGAGAAGATGAATGCAAAGATGAGGAGGGATATAATTGGAAAGGGGTAAATGTGAAAAGGGAGAACTATGCATGGAATATGGGAGAGAGAAGAGTGGTGGGAGTGGGACCCACGGCCATGGGACAGTTGTTGTATTTGTATTAGTCAGACCATATATTACATGGCACTCCATGCTCACACAAGAATTTCTCTTCATAAACAACAGCTGTACTAAAGGAGGAGGCAATATGTGTATCCATGGCGCAATGCAGTGACTCCGGACAAAAGAATTATTGAATTAATAACAATAACGATGGAGATTGGGGCGCCCTCTAAGACTTGGCACCCAACATCGCCTTATGTTCTGCCTAACAACGCCATGCCTTCAGAGTTCAGACCATCTCCGATATCATTTCTCCATTTCCTGTTGCTGTACCTTATCTGTTGCGGATTATGCCGACCACCTTTCACGCTCACACAAAAATACATTCACGAGTATTCAAACAAATTAATAATCCCTATATGCGCATGTACAGGTTTTAATGCCTTTTTGGGCCCACTTCACCAAGCCCAAGCCCAAGCCCAAGTGCAGGATGCAACGCTACAGCGTCTAATTTCTCTGATGTCCAATTAAAACTCATTTCACAATTTTTTTAATCTTGTGGGTTGCTCCCTACAGAACACAAACGTTGCTAGGGACAACACAACTAGAAACACTGACTTCAGGGCTTGTGTTTCAAAGTTAATTATTTCCGTGTCCGAACCACTGGAAGACTCCATCGATTGTATTATTTTATACT
>QFDD01005963.1:0-15592 GCA_006871305.1 Vachellia collinsii | reverse complement strand
AATTCTCTGGAATGAATTAATTCCTCCTACCTTAACAAATGTTTGAGTCCATGTTAAAAAAAATGTATGTGCATCAAATGCATAGCTTTGAACAAAATTGGTACCCAAAAAAAAAAAAAACATGAAGATACATGGGCCTATTTATTTAATGAAAGGTTTTGTCGCGTAGTCAATAAATGAGCAAAATACCGTTGCACGTCCGGAGTGTTCCCTGTTTGGCTTCACTAATTTGCATCACGATGTCGGTCAGAGAGATTGGATGACCCTGTTTTGTTCATAGGTTTTTTAGTTTACTTCATATTTAATGCTCCTCCAGATCATATTTGATAAATTATAGAAGACACAATTAATAAATATTTCATTAAGAAATATAATAATGGAATTTATTCTCTGTAAAAGATGCCCTCCAAAGAGAGAGGTGGCTGGTAGCCCGATATTTTATTTAGAGTTAATTAATTAATTAATTAATATCCAAAGAGTGATCAGGGGAAGGGCCAAATTAAGACGTAGGCGAGGCGCGAACGAGATTATGTTTAGGAATAATATTTTTAAATAATTTTACGCAATTTAAAGTAAATATGAAAGAGAAGTTTTATCTCAATTTATATAAAAGTGTTTTTTAAATGGTTACCAAACAAACCCTAAATATTTATACGTTAATGCGTGGCGCGAGTTTTGTTTCGCTCATTCTCTTTTTATGATTTTATGAAAATAATATAATAAAATAATAGGTGAGTTATGTACTTCCGCACCAACGCGTCTCTCGTCTGCAACCGCTCGGTTATTCGCTTTTGAGTTCTGACAGCTGTGCTCCCAGCACCTGGTGGCTGGTGCTAGTGCTACTGCTGCTCGATTCAGGCCCTGAGCTAGAGAGAGAAGCATTTTGAATTTCTCTCTTGGTCTTTTCACTCATCGGACAATATGTCCGACGAGCCGATGCCCACCAGATGGTCCTTCCAGGTCTGAATTTGTCGATTTCGTGTGGAATTTGATTACACTTATAATCGTGCTGAATTTTGGATTTGATACTCCTGTTAACTGCAAACTTCAAACTGATCTTAGCTGAAACTAGATAGATGAGCAATAATTCTGGCACATTATGTTTTCGCTGTTTGGCCGAATTCCTATATCTTGAGTTACATGCATTAGAAGTGTAGTTACTTCGATCAATTGTAGTTCCTTTCTTACCGCCATAAAGGACTCCATTGGAAAAGCATGCGCGCCATTGGCGTCCTTTTTCTTTTTCCTTTTTTCCCATTCATGTGTCTTTGAAATTGCAAATCTTGATCTAGTGAATATAATTATAATTTTGTTTCTGTTGTTTGGTGTACCTCTAGGATTTTAAATTGTTCTATGACGCCAAGTTTGGTAGGAAGAAAATCTTGGAGAATGGCGAGACAGCCGATAATCCCGTCAGTAATGGAAATGGCAATCTACATCCCATAAGAATATCAGATACGGCTATCTATGAGCAGTTTCCGAGCCAGGTAATATGTCTGATGTATAATCTTTTATTCCTGATGAGTTTGTCATGTACTTTTTCTAATCCACTAAAATGTGCTTAGACTTACCTGAGCTTAATTCTTCTGAGTCAGGGGCAGAATTCAAACCACTCGAATGGTTTTTCGCCAAACAATGTTGGTGATAGGCCGTATGATTCCTTGACTTGACTCATCAATTTATATTTCTGGATTGCTAATGTGCTTATTTACACTTGAAAATCAGTTCAGTTATACTGTGAGGAATCATGTAAAGGGTGGGGAGGGGGGCGGGTGTGGAAGCAGCTAGACTAAATTGTGTATTATGTTATGGTTGGGGGTTGGTTTGCTAAGCATTAATTAGATCCGTTAACTTGTTGGTGTTAATTTTTAGTATGCTCAAAAGCTTACGAAAACGTAACTACCAAATGCTAATGGTATCAACTGTCAAGCTGAATCCTTGCTTTGGAAAGCCATATTCTTTGGGCCTTGTGTGCTCTCCTTGTGTTATCTTTGCATCATCTATAGATAAAACTAAATCATTTGTGCCAGAGAGTGTAAGCTTTTTGAAAAATATTATACATGCCTGTTTTGTTAGCAGAACCTTTGGGCCTTTGGCTCAGCGATTCAAAGCTCGATCCAACTTTTATATATGATAATTTTGTGGAAGAGGAAGATACGTGTCTAGCTACTTGTTCATGTCCTAGATTGTTGTCTGCTGGATGATGTTAATGTTAAGTTTTTATTATTAAACAACAATACTGTTTAATTTAATGTTAATGGTAATTTTCCGTAATATTATTTGTCATTTGCATCATGAACCGAAATTCTTCATAAGTGAGATATAACTAAAATTCTTCATATTCTAGATGGGTCAAAGCAGGTGCAGAGAGGATGGGATTAAAGAAGTTTCATTCTTTCTTTTTTGGCTATTTTTTGTGCGTGTCCTGAAGTTTATGAATACACCACATGACTCCTCCCCCACGACTGAAGAAAACAAACATTCCATAGTATGCAAACCATGTATTTTTTTAACCAAGCAACTGCTGAGATTGATCCTTGATCTCTTCTACAACTGTAAACAATAAAATAACTGTCATTCTTTGAAAATATTAATTATTTCCATTGATATTTTCAGACAGAAGTCTTTGCTTCCTTCTTTTGAATCTGCAGAAATGCGTACTTTAGCAGAGAGCTTAAGTAGGTAAATATCCATATCTCTCTTGCTCAACACAAATGACGTTTGTGGAGAAATTACATTATGTGATCTGTTGGCCTTGGTTTTCATGATTCATTGCTGTTTATAATTTCCATTTTTCATATATGTATATCATTACAGCATAACCTTTGCAGGGATATTATTCGTGGGAGTCCAGATGTGAAGTGGGAAAGCATCAAGGGGTTAGAAACGGCCAAACGCTTACTGAAAGAGGCTGTTGTAATGCCAATCAAGTATCCGAAGTAAGTCTTGAATTCTTGATAGGCCATGGCAGCTATGGATCACCCTTTTCTCTTGCCCCTGTCAATATTCCTTTTTTGAAGTTATGCGATCATTTTGTTGCATTTTGTACATTATTTACATTTCTTCTGGTGTTGACTGTAATGGTACTGCAAACATTAAGATTGATTTCTATTGAAGTGAACTTAGCTAGAAAATTGTAGAGCATACCATAACCATATCATTAGTTGTTCAGAAAACATATAGTTTCGACAGCATTCAATTTTAGTCTGATCAGTCCAAGGACAATCATAATGGCTTCAATGTTGCCACGTTGCCTCATAGACTGAGTACATTACAGCATTCATGAGAGAAGAAAATGGATGGAGAAGTAGTAATTTATTTGTTTCAGAGACTTTTGTGTAAGGCTAGAAGATATAAGCGAGGGCTTAGGGAAAGATATATTGCAAGGGGTTGTGTAAGCAACTTGGACAGCAAGACTTGGCCGAAGAAAAATCGATATGGAGGGACATGTGTACCTCCTTTTCTCTGTTATTGCACTTTAATACATACTCAAGCTGATCTTTCTCCCTTCTGTAGATACTTTACTGGTTTATTATCGCCTTGGAAAGGTATTCTTCTCTTTGGGCCACCAGGGACAGGAAAGGTATAGGTAACAATTTCTGAGAAATTGTTATAGAGTTGCCTAGTCTGTGTTGGGCTAAAATGTCGTGTGGGTGTGAACAGGATTGCTTATTGCTGTAATCTTAACTTTTGGTTTGATTGTTGCAGACAATGCTTGCAAAGGCCGTGGCAACAGAGTGCAAGACTACATTTTTTAATATTTCTGCATCTTCTGTTGTCAGCAAATGGAGAGGCATGCTACCTTTCCTTTTCCTTTTTTTTTTTTTTTGGTTCCTTTTTTGAAAGCTTTTTTAGGTCTTACACGCGCAGACACAAAATCTAGGTAATGTTAAATTTTGTGGATTGCTTTCGAGGTCTAGTTGGTTTGGATGGTCCGCTTGATGAACCTTCCTACTTTGGTTTTCCTTAATCAGATACTTGCACACAAATCAAACACTAATTGACGTATGCACTCAGATGTAAAAATTCATTGCTGGAGTGGTTGTAGATTATATCACTGCATCGTATAAGATTTTGACCTGAAGATACTATTATATAGTTGAAAATCTGAATTTAACACAATCATGCTTTACATACTTGCAATATCCCTTTCTAAGGAAAATGGGATGTTTTCTATGGGGAGAAATCACAAATTCTTATAAAACTGGATTATGCATTTCATGTTATTAAGTGGTGAAACCTGATTAAAAATACATTGTTTCCTGTCTATTTTGTGTATGTGTGTTTTGACAAGTTGTCTCGCCTCTATCCTTAGCAAAAAAATGGATATCAAAGTCTTTCTTCTTCCATGTTCTCTTTGTTATAGTTTGTTACTGATAATTACACGTGTCCATTTACAAAGGTTACCTTATATTGCAGGCGATTCAGAGAAGTTAGTTAGGGTACTATTTGAGCTTGCTAGGCACCATGCTCCCTCAACAATATTTCTTGATGAGATTGATGCAATCATTAGTCAACGTGGTGAATCACGCAGTGAGCATGAAGCAAGTAGGCGGTTAAAAACTGAGCTGCTTATACAGGTGATGCTTGTTTCTTTCACAGAACATTGATTTATCATCATGCAACAGTTTTAATACAGCACAGCAATATTTTTTTCGTATACATCACGCGAATTAAAAATATACAGACAACAATCAAGCAGGTGAGAGCAAATGACATTCTTATTTAACAAGTTCTTCCTGTGATTGCTAATGCTTCAGCCTGATAATGCTTTGAAGTTTGAACACCCACATGAACACATGCACGAAAGTACGTAATTAATTTGGAATTACGCTCAGAAGTCAGATGTGTAGATTTGAAAATATTTTCCTACTCAGTTATTCGATCTTTTTGGTTGATTGAGAGCATTTAGCGCTTTCTTATTATTAGAAGATTTGATCGGATCATTCAAGAGACTTTCAGAACTTCCAAAGTTGTTTATTGCTTCCTAATTACTGCGTACTCCTTTATTGGTTTTCTTTGCACCATGCAGGAAGATTGTTACTGTCAATGCAAAACACTTATTAAAAAAAATGTCAAACCAGAATGAAAAAAGAAAAAAGAAATTGAGCCTGAGACCTTTGATCTTCTTTATCTGGAAGTTTCTTGCCATGAAAACATGAATTATGATTGATATGTAAGATATACTCAGTCTCTCCTTGGAATTCGGGACCTCAGAGAAATTGTCTCTACACATCTCAATATGCATGATGAAAAGTGGCATATTTTTGTGCTTTCTCAAAATCATCTGGGTTAGATTGCAGATGGATGGCTTGACAAGGACTGATGAACTTGTTTTTGTTTTGGCGGCAACAAATATTCCCTGGGAACTGGACGCAGCTATGCTCCGACGTCTTGAGAAGCGAGTATCCTTTCAATATAATCATTCATGCCTCATCTTACAGCAATTCCTCTAAATGACATTTAAACTCTGGCAAAAAAAGACATTTAAACTCTTGGATTGGAAATTGATCTCGGGGAAGAAATTTCAAGGAAATGTAACTGTCAAGGCTATCCCATCCCAAAGCCAAGTTATTATCGGAATCTTCAATAATATATTAATATCTCTTGCATGCTCCCTCATGCTGTCTTGTGATAGTCCTTTGGGCTTGAAGAATGAATAAACATAGGCCTACCATACTGCGTGATTTCAAATAAGCAATCTGAACTTGAAACTGCAGCTTTAATTGTTCTAGTCTCTAGTTGTCCATCGACATGGACAAAGGGCATGTCATTGCACAAAAGCAGCAATTATGAAACATTTATAGGATCTACAATGAATATGAAGTGTTGCAAAGTATCCTGGAGTGTCTAATTCATGTCGAACACATACACAACTCTATTTTCATGTTTATGTGCTTCATAGATTCTAATCCAGTGGCTGTCCCTTAACCATGATCAAAAGATCCTTGTGCCACTTCCTGAACCAGAAGCAAGAAAAGCAATGTGTGAGGATCTCCTTCCACCACAGCCTGGTGAGGAGCAGATCCCCTATGATTTACTGGTGGAGAAGACAGAAGGATATTCAGGTTCAGATATCCGGTTACTCTGCAAAGAGGCAGCAATGCAACCATTGAGACGCTTAATGTCACAACTTGAACAGAGAGAAGAGGTGGTGCCAGAAGAAGGTATGGGGTTCACATCATTTTTTGCAATGCAGTTAATTTTTAAGATGTCTCCATGCGGAAATGCTGTTACTTAAGCCATACTTTCCAATGGGGAAAAGTGAGATGATGTCATGCAAATTGATAAACTTTATTTGTGCAATGTTTATTACTCCCTTGTTACCATTATTCAATAGCATCTGTTTTTTTTTCTTTTTTCCTGAAATATTTCTTTGGATCAGAATGTAAGCATTCATGGACATTTACATGAAACCACGTGTCAACTATTAATAACTGTAAATCTCATTTATTTGGAAGGTTAGTTTATCTGTCGCTCAGTTTATTAGAATGGGAGAAAACCCTGGAGTTATTCTGGTGCGAGTCAGATTCGGTGCTTTTTGGACTTAGGGAGGATCCCCCGGGCACCACCAAAAAAAAAAAAAACAAGAAGAAAAAGAAAAATTCTTGGCTATCCATTTTACAAAAGTGTTGTTTCACTTTAATTTCTCATTCCGAAAAATGCTCATGGGAGGATCTGTTCCTAATTTCACGGTTTTACCAGTATCCAGAGCTTTTAGTTTATTTTCACTTATCATGAACTATCCGTTATTGTTTGCTTGCAGAGTTGCCAAAAGTAGCGCCTATCGGACCTAAAGATATAGAGGTTGCTTTGAAGAACACAAGGCCGTCTGCTCATCTCCATGCCCACAGATATGAGAAGTTCAATGCTGATTATGGAAGTCAAATACTGCAATGAAAAGTAGCAGCCTTGACTAGCTTGGCGTTTGTCATTTTAAGTTCAATTCGATTGTCATAGAATTGCCATTGCCCAACTAGGAAACTAAAACATCCGGGGGAGCCTTTCTAGACTACGGTTTCTTCATACATGGAGATGCTACAATTGACCTAGCAGGTCTGCAAGTACAATGAAGCCTCAGGCTGCCATTGAGAGGGTTCAAGTTGGTACTTTGGTCTTTTGTTATAGAATGGTAAATAAAATATAAAAACAACAGAACAATGTAAATTTTCATGCTGATTGCTGCTAGCTGATTTCTATTGCTAGTTTTATATTCTGGCTTGCTGGTGGATATAGCAGTGATTGAATGATTTACATGATAGCTACCAATATATGTTTCACGGAATGATGGACTGTAAATTTCACCGATAAAAGCAGAATTTACAAAAGTGAAGCATATACAAGAATAAAGATTGATAACACCTATTTAGTGATTTAGTAAACTGCAAGTTGTTCAATCATAGTAACATTTGTATAAAATGCAGCCTCCAAAATTTACTTCAGCACTACTTACTGTAACAATTGAACACTCAATATAAACGCCTCCGTCAAAGTAATTTAGTCAACTGCAAGCTGTTCGATCATAGTCAGTAATTAATAGCTCATAGATGTGAGTAGCCAACTGAGGGGTCTTGGTACCCCACAGAGCCACCCACCACTCGGCGAGACAAAAATTGAGGATTAAAGTATAGCAGTCTTACTCCTGATCAAATAATTCAATTGTGCTCAGACCAGCCTCTTTAACCATCTTTTCTCTCTTCATTTCAACTGTACCATATTTTTCCATTCCAATATCTGCTTCCTTCATTTCTTCAGTTCTTGCAAGGTCTGATAGTCTCCCAACGACAGCATAAGTGCTAGATACGAGAAGGGAATCAGAAGGATGCTCTTCACACATTTCTCTTAACATTTCTTTCACACATTCTCCCAATTTAATGTTCCCATAGACTCGGCAAGCCGCAAGCAGTGTACGCCAAGCGGTAGCATCACTCTTGATGGGCAAGCTCTTAATCAGTTTTTGTGCTTCCTCTAGCATTCCTGCTCGACCTAAGAGATCAACGAGGCATCCATAGTGTTCAACCTGAGGTAAAATACCATATTCTCTAACCATCCTCTCAAAAATTGACACCCCCTCCATCACAAGACCTCCATGACTACAAGAGCTCAAAACTGCCAGAAATGTGACTTCATTTGGTCTAAACCCTTCATTCTCCATCCTATTGAAAAGCTTTAAGGCATTAGTTGGCTGCCCATGAACCCCATAACCTGTTATCATGGCTGTCCAAGACTTTACATCTTTACTGTCCATTCTCTCAAAAGTGTCCAAAGCTTTATTTAGAAAGCCACATTTAGCATACATATCTACAAAAGCGGTTCCCAGAACTGGATCAAATTTTAGTTTCTCCTCCTCCATGTAACTGGCAACATATTGTCCTACCTGTATGGCTCCAGATGCTGGACAAGCTGAAAGCAAACCTGACAAAGTGGATGAATTAGGTTTTACTCCTTCATGTCGCATCTGCCGTATTAATGACAGTGCTTCTTCTACCAGACCAATTCTCCCATAATTACCTATTAAACAGTTCCACAGGACAACATCCCTTTCAGTAAGTCCATCAAAGACTTTACGTGCCAGATAGATATGCCCTGTTTTTGCATACATATCAATCAAAGCAGTAAGCACATTCAAATCAGAGCCAAAGCCAATTCGGATACAATGCCCATGGATTGACTTTCCTAAAGCATAATTTGATATGTTGCCAGAAGCGGTTAAAAGACACAAGATAGTGGCAACACTGGCTTTAAGCCCAGCACAACACATTTTTCTGAACAAATCCAAAGCTATAGTAGGCTGAAAAACAAGAAGATAGCCACCCATTAAAGTGTTCCAAGAAACCAATTCGTTTTCCTCTTCAAATTCATCAAACAGTTGATGACCATCTCCAATTCTTCTGCAAACACAATAAAAATGCAGAAGGCTATTCTTCACATCAATAAACATCGTATGCCCAGACTTCAATGCAATTCCATGGATCCCTTGGCCAATCTTAGTCTCCGATTCTCGACCACAAGCTCTGAGTGCTGTGATAAAAGAGAATTGGTCCAGAACAATTCCTCGAGCCCTCAAATCGTTGAACAATATAAAAGTTTGTTTTGGGTAATAGCTGATAGAATAGCCTCTAAGCATTGTATTGAACATGTACAGATTTGGGTTTCGTATATGATGGAAAATGGATGCCGCATACTCTATATCACCGATGGAAGCTGCCAGGAGCTTGCTTAAATTGAAAGGAAAGCTATCAAGACCAGTCTTAACCATGTAGCCATGGATTTGATTGGTTTCAAAAGAATTTTTGCATGATTTTAATAGGGAATTGAGCTCCTGATCTAATGCAAGAATAGAAAAGGATTTGGCATTGAGATTTCTGGGATATAATCCAAAACTATACCTCAGCCAAAAGGCATTTCCCAATGTCATGAGCAAGCCACCAACGGTCTTAAGGTGACAGATTTCAATGGTTAATCAAGATGTGTTGGCCTTGAAACACAAGGAACACACTTGCGTGGAGAATCTTTCAATGGAACAAATATTGCCTACAAGCTATCCGGCAAAAATTGCTTAGTACAATCAAAATCAAAGACCTTAACGTTTGCTAATGGCAATGCGTAGTGTAATCTCAAGCCATTTATTCTATGATTCTAAACAAAAACCATTTGCCGTGAAGAAGCCAAGAATATATACAAGGATAAAACGCCTATTGTTCACTGACTTCTACGTTTTCAAAAAGATGGATTGTCGGAAGCGAAGGCGGTGAATGGTAACGGGTAAAAAAGATACTGCTACTTAAATTAGGATATTCCTTCCGCCGTTACGCTCATCGCCGGCGTGACGCTCCCCCCCCCCCAACACACACACACAGAGCTTGAAACTGCCTGAGGAACCGGATATGACTCGTACCCGTTCTGTTATTTTAAAATAAGAAAATGGAATAGTTTAATCCTTCAGCTTTTTAACTCGCTTGCGGTGCGACTCAGTTTGGACTCACCTGTAAGTGCCACATCAGATAGTAAATCAGCCTGAGGGAAAAAGATAGCGAATGAGTCCCTTATCTTTAGCATTAGGATGTTGATGTTGAAGTTGAAGCTCAAGAACACCAAACACAGAATTCTAAAGACTGCAACCCAGAAAGCGTCAAGAAGAAAAGTTATTGGCTCATTGCAACTAAATCATCATTAAATTGGCGTGACGATTGGGGCCAAAAAGCAAGTTTGATAATGGAACTAAAGGTATAACCCATGAATGAAACTTGAAAGAGGCTGTATCAGACAATCAAATCAAAGGAAGAATAGCAACCATCAATCATCGAGAAGATGCAGTAACAAAATGGCAGATCCAATTGGAGCCAGAAGCACATACCGGAGCATCAAAACACAAGCATGGATGCCAGAATAAGGCGGCGGCGGCAAGCTTTCACGGTGGAAAGTGATCTAGGGATGGCGATGGGAGAATCTCCCGGCTCTCCAATCTCCAGAGCAGAATGGTGCCGATGGACGGCACACATAAAGAAGAAGAACGGCAGAATGGCTTATTAATATAGGAGTAATATCAGATCGTCGCAGATGTCAATTTGGCGCCATTGGATATTGGCGATCGGAGATTGCGTCTGGTCTTCTTGTCTCCTTCATCAATTTGGCGCCTGCGTGCTTTTTCTCGTGTTTTTGTCCGGTCGCCTTTGGGTTGCTCTTCAATCCAAAAACTTGGCGGCCACATGTCATGGGATAAGGATTTTTTTTTTTTTTTTAAAAAAAAAGAAGAATGGAAAGACGTGGGACTAATGTTACCAATATTTTGATTTTTTTTAACCCATGGGTAAAGTATTTTGATTAATTTTTTAAAAAAGTATTTTGATTGTGTTAATGTTACCAATATTTTTTTGCTTTTAATTTATTTTGACAGGGATATTGAAATAAGAAATATAATCCATAGAGGTTAATCTTTGGCCTCTTTGGTACCTGGGATTGAAGGGGATAGGGATTGGGCAATACCACCTTTTTATATTTGGTATGAGGTAATAATATGTCCAACCCCAGTCTCATCCAAAGTGGAATTAGAGCATGTTTGGTAGCTCTTGTAAAATCGATTTTGGCTCCTGAAATCATAGTTTAGCAAATGCTTTCCCAAACATGTTAAAATATTATAAAATCAATTCTGAACTCAAAATTATAATTTTGTATAAGTCACACAAACATATTCATTCTTAAAAGTATGGTTTAGTGATGGAAACTATAATTTTATAAGAAACTATTTTTTTTTTTTCAGCGTTTTCAAAAATTATTCTCTAAAATTTATTTTCTAAAATAACTTTACGTAAATTGAAATAGAAATTATTCTTTAAAAGTAAATGCAAACATGCTTTAGATATACCACCATCATCCATGGTATTGGAAAAGGACTTCTATGATTGGTTCCTTTTCAGACAAAATTGCCTCACCCCATCCCCATTGTCTTGTTGTCACTTTCATCTCCCATCATCCTCTACCGAGGACATCTTTAACTGACACACGACAAGCTTGTTTGGGAATCAATTCCTAAAATTAATTTTACGCAAATCGAGACAAAACTCTCTCATATACTTACCTCGGATTCTGTGAAACCAAGGTTTGAAATCAAGATTTTGTTACTTCCCAAACAAGCTCGATAATCTCCTTGCTCCAGCCTCCTTGTCTTCCACTATTCTCCTCCTCTGCCTCCATCGAAGCTTTTGAACCTAGCTTCAAGCATCACTTAGCCTTGTAGATAAAGCATTTATCTCTTGAGATGAAGAGAGGTAAAACGGGAAATTCATGGAGGCAAAGAGCTTCTTTGTGGATGACAATAAAGATGTGGGAGAAACACTGTGAACCCAAATCCATGGAAGACTATGGGCTTGTTTGCTAATCAATTCTCAAAATCACTTTTACGCAAGTCGAGACAAAACTCTCTCACATACATACTTCGGATTCTGTGAAACCAAGGTTTGAAACCTAGGTTTTATTACTTCCCAAACAAGCCCTATGCCTTTTTTCCCCCATTTTTTATAGTGAGGG
This sequence comes from Vachellia collinsii, assembly GCA_006871305.1. NCBI lineage: Eukaryota > Viridiplantae > Streptophyta > Magnoliopsida > Fabales > Fabaceae > Vachellia > Vachellia collinsii. The sequence continues at coordinate 3,565 of QFDD01005963.1, read as the reverse complement.
TATCATGGTCTTTTCATATTTTATGTTTGATTATAAAATAAAATTAATGCCATCATTCTCTCTAAATATTACTTGATACCAAATGTAATTTTAAAGCCTCAATCCCACTTCTAATCCCATTCTCCATCCTTCAAAATTCAATATCACGTGCCAAACAGAACCTAAAAAAGAAAAGGAGATGTTGGAGAGGGAGAGAAATGCGAGAATATACTCAAATAGAATATGTGGGCCTGATTTGATTAAGCATTACTTATAGAGAAAACCTCATATTTGCAAACCACCGTACTTATCGAAATCTGCTTATAGATTAGAATGGAACTTTTATATCTTTGAACACATATTACTTGTTAGGTAAAACTTAGAGGAGGAGGTTGAGGAGAGAGTTTAGATTTTGCCTTCTCTTATTGTTTGTTTGAATTGATCAATTTCAGTACTCAACAACAACAACAATAAAACATTGTCTAACTATATCATATTGGCTATATCGATTACACGACACTATTGAACTCGATTAAAAATCAAATCTTTAGATGTATTATTTTGTAAGTGAATATCTATTAAAGTTTTTCATTCACCCCAAAGAAATCAAGATACACTATTTGAGATTCTCTCATCATCCTCCTGCACCTCATGTTGATGTTGTGGTAGATGATCAAAGATGCAAAAAGAGCTATCTAGATAGTGAGCTAACTTGGATAGATTGTAAATTAAGAAGTTTAAGTAACACTATCCAACTTCTTTTCTTGTAATTACACATCTGATCTCTATTTTCTTTTTTTTTTAATACTTTATATATATAGTTGCCTAGTAATTAACATTGCAGTCTGCGGCTCAATGAATTACCGTTATTTATTTACTCATGCCTATTTTCCTCGTTACGTTTTTCTATTATGGCGCGTAAATAACAGAAAAACATGACAAGAAAATAGGCAAAAGTCAGCCGTGAAAAGTTCAACGTTTATTGAGCTTCCAATAGATGACTTAGCAGCTTGAGCAGATGATGAAGCAGTCTCTGAGAATGGAAATGCAAGGACCACATTTGGGAATCTACCTTCACAGCACATACCTCCTGCAGCGGCAGCCGCAGCGGCAAAGATCGAATCAGAAGATTCAATTCCACAACCACCGAAAACTCCTCGGCGCTTTTCTTTCGAAGCTTGCCCTTCGTCTTCTTCTTTCGATTAAAGAAGGAACATTTTCTTGCTCGGTGGGGTCGCCTTCGAGTTCGAGGGTAACATGTGCGCCACATTGGATGATGTCAAATAGCTAGACCAGCTCCATCAGGTTCTGATAAGGCTGAGGTATGATTGTTCCCTCCCCTTTAAAAATCTCTCTCTCAGCGAACCAAAATAGTATGAAATTCTAAAAAATTCGAGGAGAAATAACTAAAGAAGAATGAAAATGTGTTGTATATTGATAAAGGCGCTTGTGCATATGATATGCTGACGGATAGTTGGCCAGGGGAATAAAGCAAGACCACCCCATTGTCCTCTGGAGGATAATAAAAACAACCAAACAAAGCCTAAACTTTGTGGCTTGTGCACTTTATATTTCTGCAGTATGATAAAATATTTGAACTTTTGTGTAAGATACTTCGCAAGGGAGGAAAAGAGCGTGGGAATAGTAATCTTTGCATTTATTTATACACAAATAGGAACAGTTATGGATTCCACGTCCCAAAAGGAGGGGCTTTTCCTACCAACCAATGGGTTGAGACATAAGGCAGACAAGGCTAGCTTCAACCACATTTTCTCCTCTAGCTGCAACCTTCTCTCTTCCTCTTTGCATGAATGGCGTTAACTCTACATGATCAGCAACATACAAATATATGTCCTAGTTGAAAATTTTTAAGTAAATAAACCGAAACCAGGACTTATTCTTCCTACATCATCCTGATATATAGAATGAAATGGCTTTTCTCCCTCATCTACCTAAAAATAAGTTCAATTTCACGTCACCACCACATGCTTGTCCAAGGAAAGTGAATTATGATAGGATGATCTCCCTACTCAAATCCTCATTTCCTTTACAATATGGATGATTTTTTTTTAGCCTCCATCGTATGGAAAGTGTATTGGTCCCTATTTCTGCGAAATAGGGTCACTTGTCATGTCAAGTTGCTTCATTGTTGAAGTGCTTGAAGTGCCTTTGTTTTGAGGTCTCTGTTTTGCGACTTGAAGGAAGTAAGCTCCCCACTGTTCTTGTGTATATATATACATGGGTAGGTGTCCCATAGGCCTATGATGTTGTTCTCACAAAAAGAGTTGGGGTCATCAAACACACAATCATCCAGAAGACCAAACTGCAGTATCCCATTGGAGCTACCTGTTTCACAGTAAAATGTGAAGGGGGTAAGCAATTAGAAGGCAGTCAGAAAGAGATAAACTGCATATAAGTAAAACTTATTGGCCAAAGAATAAGTAATGGGATTTTTTATGTCAAAAATGCATAATTACAAATGAGTGTATATGAGAACCATATACAAACCCAGCTTGACATTGGCATACACGTATCTTAACTGTGGGCTATACATTTTCTCTTTCTGCTCTATTAGTTCTGCTATAGTCTAAATTATCATTTTATAAAAGGTGAAAACAACGAACCTATATTTTTACCTTTGTCTTAGGGGCGGAGGAGGTAAGAGAAATTGAAGCTGATGAAGTAGTTGACAGAGCAGATAGCCCTACGTTGTAAGCCATGGATTCGTCAGGTTGAAAGAGGCCATAGTTTCTTTCTGAGGTTGGTCCTGGCTTCATATCCTCATTGAACAAAGCAAATAGGTACACTTCCAGCCTCATTCTGGGCCTTAGAGGTGTGCCTTCATTTGCCATTTGCCTTCTCAACAAATTTCTGTTATAAGTTGCTGCATTGATAACTGTGGCACCAACTTCGTTAGGGTCTCCTCTTGATGGCCAACCAGTTTCTGATACTCTAACCTCTATCCCGTTGAATCCCAGTTTAGCCATGGCAAACAAAACTGCATCTACTTGAGCATACAGCATATTATCGTAGTGCAGGTGGGTGTTAGGGTCAACCATCCCTGCATTAGGATTAAACAATGCATAGTCCAAAGAAATCCCGGTTGGGTTATCTTTGTAAGCAAAATAAGGGTAGGCATTGATCCAAAAAGGTGACTTTGTGCTCGACAGGAAGTTCAAAAGCTGGTTCATGATCCCAGAAATCTCGCTTTTGAAACTACCAGCTGAAGGAGGGTAAGATTCCTGGAGCACTGCTAAGGAAGAAGGTGTTGAAACATGGATGTTTGAACCTATACCTAGCTGAGCTAGAGCATTATGAATGTTAACCATGGCTGGTACTAAATACTGAATCATGGTTGGGTCGTCATCACTGTAGACCTCATTCCCAACTTGAATCCCTGTGATTTTTGTGTCTGGGACGTACGGTTTGATGTGGGTGTTCACCCATTGAAGGGCTTGTTGAGGGTCACCCAATTGGCTTAGTATCTGGTTCTCCACAGTTACAATGAGCTCAACGTTGGAATCAGCAAAAGACGTTAACACCTGAGGATTGGTGTCGTAGATTCTTGCTTTTGTGAGCTTAAGGG
>QFDD01005962.1:0-15885 GCA_006871305.1 Vachellia collinsii | reverse complement strand
CTAGTGGCTACCAGGGATGCATTGAGGCGCTACTTACCCCCAGGTAGTGGCTTCGATCCCTGGGGAGGCGAAGTGTGAAACCCGAGGGGAGGGGTTATATCCTTGTGCGGCACTGTCTGTCAGGGAGGTAAACCAAAAGACCAGGGAGGCCTGGTGAGGTAAATCCAGAAGCAGGCAGGGGTCCGTTACAGGCTGGTCACCCCGACCTCTTGAGGGTCGGGCTTGAGAAAAGGGTGGGAATTTGGGACTTAGACCTAAAACGGGCCGGCCCGTTTAGGCCCGAGACCCTGTAGGGCCGACCCTAATTCCCAACTCTAGTTGAAGGAGTTCAAGTCGGGTAGTATGAATCATACATTTTTTAAAAATTTCTTTGAATTACTCAACTCATCTCGATGTCCGACTGTCTCCTTTTCTTTCTGATTCAATCTCGAGAAGCCAATGACTCATATCAGCTCTCTTTACTGCTACCCACAAGAATAACTTTCAATATGAACGGTGTGTTAACGCCTCAACATCTGACTCCAGAATTACTCATCCATACACCTTAATTTGGTTTTTCCTATTATTTTCTTATCGAGCTTGGAAAAGCCCTTGCTGCCTATTTATAAATAGTTAGAGCTATTTATTTGAATTTCAAAATTAATCGTTATCAATTTCAAAATGTAAATTTTATCAAATCAATTAACATTTAATTGCCTTTTTTATCAATAAGAAAAATTAAATAAAAGTGATTCAATTAAATCAGTGCAATAGATTTAATTTAACGTATTTATTTAATATGAATCAAGAGCCAATAATATTAGATTTAATCTATTTCCATAAATTAAAACTAAGTTGTTATATCAATATTTGATTTATACTTATAAATCAAATATAATATAATATAATATATCATTATCATATACAATATATATACATATATATGTAATATATAGTGGTTTAATTAAATTAGTGCAACAAATTTAATTTAACCTATTTATTTAATTTGAATAATGAGCCAATAAGATTAGATTTAATCTATCTCCATAAATTAAAACAAATATGTTATATCCATATTTGATTTATCCTTATAAATCAAATCTAAGATATTATATAATTCTTATATATATAATATGTATATATATATATTTGTGTGTGTGTAATAATACACACACGCGAAATATATATGTATAAATATACATACACCCTAGATTGTTCATTAAATCTAGATATATCTCATATTCAATGAATCCAGAAATCATAGCTCATATTGGGATGTTTTGTGTGCGACCTTATTGGCCTATATGAAGTTGGTAATCAGTCAATGACTATACTAGGCTATAAGTAGTAAGCTGCTTCTAGCAAGACATTATGACTACCCAATTCATATGAAGATCGATAAACCAATATAACCTATCATACAGCCACATCATGTTCCTTTTGCCACACAATATTCGGAGGATGTGGCGTGGAGAATGTCATCATCTCATTATTGACCATTACTTTCTCAATCCTTGGGTAATTTAACTATATAAATGAAACTTCATTTCCATAGTAATATGATCATACGTTTCTTAGACTCATCATCGAAAGACCTAGTAATATCTTTGCTAATGTGAAGGACAACTTCATCAGTAGAGAATTTGTTCTCCCCACAAGAATTGACTGCTCCTCTTCCCAACTTCATCACCAGAGAATTTGTCCTCATATTAGCAGAGAGAATTACTGGCCCATCGATGAGTGAGTCTGAGAAATGTATGACCATATTACGATGGAAAGGAAGTTCCATTTTTATAATCAGACTAATTAGGGATAGAGAAAGTAATGGTCAGAAATGAGAGGATGATAAGCTATGTGCCTCATCCTTGACCAAAATATTGTGTGACAAAGGAGACGTGATGTGATTTTATGACGGGTTATATTAGTTTATCAATCCTTAAATGAATTGGGTAGTTGTAATATTTTACTAGAAGCTACTTGTGACTTGTGGGCCAATATAGTTATTGACCTACTACCAACGTAGGCCACACATAAAATAGCCTAATACAAATTACAATGTTCAGATTCATTGAATATAAGATATGTCTAGATTCAGTGAATAATTTAGGGTGTAATATATAAATTCATGTATATATATTTCATATATATATATATTATATATGTGTGTGTGTGTGTGAAAATGATATAATATCTTGTTTTTAATTTATGGTGATAAATTAAACCTAATCTCGTTGGCTCTTTATTTATATTAAATAAATAGATTAAATTAAATCTGTTGGACTGATTTAATTAAACCACTTTTATTTAATTTTTCTTAAATGTTAATTGATTTGATATGGTTTGGATTTTGAAATTGATAAAGATTGATTTGAACATTCAACTAGATAGCTCTGACTAGTTATAAATAGGAAGATGGGACTTTCCAAGATACATAAAAAAACCAAAAGGCAAAATGAATAATCCTATAGTCGGACGTTGGGGCGTTAGCACACCGTTGTGTTGAAAGCTATTTGTGTGAATACTAGTGATGGAGCTTATTGGTTTCTCAAAATCGAACGAGAAAAGAAAAGGAGACACTTAAGCTTCAGGATGAGTCAAGTAATCCAAAGAAATGTATGCTTCCTATTACTCGACTTGAAGGTTTTTGTTAGATCCAAGGTAGAGATTGGAAAATTTTATTATTCCGCAATGGCTTCCAATTCCCAACGCCATACATATTTTACTGTTAATAAATAGTAGTAGCTTAGGGATCCATTTCATCCCTTTGAGCCCTATTCATTTACAATTTTATCTTGGTATAAGAGCCCTAGACATGCGTTAGCCATGTCTTCCTCTTCCTCAAACCAATCTTCCCAACCTACTCACCTACCGCCGTCTAACCCTATTACCGCCTCAGCTGACCCACCTGTCTCTGCCTCACCTAACATCACTGCCACTCCAATGCCTCTCCCTTGTACAAATGGAGCTATGACAACTCCAAGCTTTTCATAGTGGCCTTCAAGTTGTCTTGAATTAGTGGCCTATTCAAATGCAAATTGGCCAGCTTGCCTAGATGATAGGAGATCAGTAGGAGGTTTTGTTATATTTCTTGGGAATTCTCTTGTAAGTTGGTCTTCTAAGCAGCAAAGAGTGGTTGCTTGCTCTAGTACGGAATCAGAGTATCTTTTATTGTCTACCACAGCTGTAGAATTATCATGGATTGACTCATTACTGTCAGAACTCAGATTTAAAGTCAAAGGAGTTCCTACTATTTGGTGTGATAACACCAGTGCTGCTGCCATTGCCTCAAATCCGGTCCATAATGCTAGAACAAACCACATAGAGATCGATGCACACTTTGTACAGGATAGAGTGCTTCAAAATAAACTTTTTGTCCAATATATTCCTACAGAAATCTAGTTGGCTGATTGTTTAACAAAACCACTCTTTCACTCCAGATTTTGCAACCTGAGACAAAAGCTTGGAGTTGTCACAGTTTCATTTGTTCAAGAGAGAGGTGTTGGAGTAAAAGGAGGGAGTTAATACTACACCAAAACAGTGTAGTTTTGTTTATTATGTCATTCTATTATTTATGATATACAAAGTCTAGAATATTCTCATTATCATTGTAACTGTACATATTTTACTGTTAATAAATAGTAACAACTCAGGGATTTATTTCATTCCTTTGAGTCTTATTCATTTACAAACTTATCTTGTATAAACATGTTTAATCTATGATGAAATCGGTTATGATTAAAATAATATAATTTAATTAAAATATATAAAATATTGATTAGAGGTATAGTCATAAAAATTAACATTTAAATAAAAGTAAGGTATTATTTATCAAACAAGTGGAAAAATGCCTTATACAATATTAATTCAAACAACTAACGAGGTAATTTCAGTGTTCAGGGTATGTTTACGCATGCGCCAACCCATTTGGCTGGTTCAGTTCGTTAGGTTAACGAACTTACTTTTGGTGCAAATCAAGTTAATTAAGTTAATATGATTAACTAAAATTTTAGTTTAAAGAAAATTTTAAATTGACCACAGGATTGAGTCGATCTGAACGTTAATATTATGCCTTTTTTTTCCTCATGAAAATAATGAGAAATCAATCAATCAATCCCTATAATTTACACTCATTTGTGAACAAGTAGTTATGCTTCAAAATTTTTTTTACAACTCATTATATTTCGGACAATATCGAAGTTGGTCTCTAGAATTAAGAATTAATCATAATTCACTTCCAGAGTACTACTATATATTTAAATAAGCCATGTCGGTAGATGTTAGAGAAATCCTTGGCAAAAAAAAAAAGATGTTAGAGAAATAAAATATTCCGATTACTCGATACGACAGAAGCGTTATATTCTAATCTCACGAAAGAAGCATAATATATTTTTTTTTGCCAGTAAAGAAGCATAATATATGCACATGGCTTCTTCTAGATCAGTCAACAATTTATTAATTTGATTGATCAAACCCCTAAATAGGCTTTGTCTTTTCCTGCACATGGGAGATACATGTGATACCGTCTACTGTACTCGGATCATAAAAAGGTAATGATACTACATCGATCTCTTGTGAATCTTCTCTCTATTTTGCAGCGGTGACAAGAAATCTCTGTTACTATCTTTTTGATGATCCCTATTGACCATAATTACTTAGATGAAGTTGACCTCTCTTTAGCACTTTCACAGCTTCTCTTGCATGGAACACCTTCCTTCCACGCTTTTACGTCACAGTTCAAGCACCACAACTGCTCAAAAAACAGAGTGAATAGCGTCAGCAAGATGTTTGTTGAAACGCGTAGCTAGCTAGTTTGAGTTTCTAATATCAAAGTATATATGAAGGAGTAATCTATCCCTTTACCTATTTACAAATATAACTTTGCATGAGGGGTATTTTTTTGGGTTTTCAGGATTGTAAAATGGTTTCATTAAGCACTCAAAATTGAATTTTTGTGTGATGGAAACGTATAGATGGGCACAAGCTGAGCTTACATTCAGAATCTGTCGTGATCCAGTTCCCTTTCCTTCTGTACACGATAGAGTCAACTTCTTCATGCGGGATAGAAGTGGATGAAGGTACGGATTGGCCATTTCTTAACGAGGAAGCTCTTGAGACAGCTGAGAAGGCAGAAGAAGTGGTGGAGCAGCTTTCCACTTCCCATCCAAAACTAATCTTTGGTGACTCATTGCTCCCTTCTTCTCCATCATCCTGAACTGCTTTAAGAGTTCCACCTCTTCTGAACCTTAGCACCTGATAAGAATTGAACGGCCATTTTGTCCCCTTCGTTAGTTGCTCATTCCATTTCAACAATATAATCTCATGCACCATCGTGGCTTTCTCTCTTTCCTTTATTTTATTTCATTAATGCTGGTAGCTGAAACATCATTATCTACCCCGACCATATGCATCAAGTACATCATAAATGAAAAGGTTGCAACAATGAAGTGCAAATGCATGAAATTTCTTCATTTTGTGTCACTGAGAATGTGATGTAGAGTAACTCTCAAGTTCACTGTTAAATATATAGAATAGTAATGGATCATTGCAGAAGTCAGAACACTCACCTTCCTTTCTCTAAGTTTTCCTCCTTTCTCTGTTTTCACAGCCGCAGCCCATCTGAGCAGCTCTTTCATTCTTGAAATGGCCTTCTTCTTATCGCCTTTGTTTTGATCCCTATTTTCTGATGTGCCACGTAGTTCATTTCTTTCTTCAGTTATAGGCAAAACCTTGTTTCCTACGTGAGCAACTGGATCTACCTTGTTACTTTTTTCTATTCCTCTTGTTATTTCTTCTCTCTTCATCTTCTTAGAGCGCAAGATATGCTGCCTTCTGTTATAGCATCCTGCTCTCTTTAAATTAGGAGTGCTGTAGAGGCAAGAGTTTGCAATGTCCTTCGTACATATAAATGCAAATATCTTCACATTCTTGTTCCCGCCATGCTTTCTTCCTCTACTTATTCGTCTGTACGCCCTTCGATGCTTTTGTAGAATTATATTTTTCCGTTGAGCATTCAGATCTGAAAGAATACCATATGTTACACAAGTTAAGATCGAAAATGCGGAGTCAAAATCAGATTCGGAATGGTTTTGGATGTCATTCCACATCCAAAATATCTGTGTTTAGTACGCTATTACACCTCTTTGACCTTCTTAACTTCCATTTATAAATTACCATTCGTATTCTTTTTATTGACAAAACGATACCAGATTTAATTAGGCATCGTCAACGCCATGATAGTGGAATGTCAAATAAAAATGTTAGCAATACCAAGAACCTCCCAATAATTGTGACTGCAGTAAAAATACACATCTCTACCTCTGATGTTTTCCCTTTTGGAGGCTGCAGGAGTAAAGATTATCTCTCTGTCTTTCTCATGTGCCCCTTTAAAGAGTCGTTGAAGGATCTGCCATTCAGCACCAGAAAGGAACCATCTCTATCAGATTTGATGACACAATAAAACTTTCTAGTATCTACAGATCCTACTATATCATCTTCACATGACAAGAACAATACCTGCATGTATACTTATATAGTATTTTGGGTGTGTGTGTCTGTGTGATGACTTTATCAGTCAAATGAACAGCACTACAGATCTATCTGTGTGCTGTCTGGAAGCCTAGGATTCCTGTCTAGTCTGGTGAGAAGAAGACAAAACAAAAGTGTGATGAATCTAAGGAAGAATGGGAGACAACCAGGCAATGAGTGGGGAATTGGTTGGCTTATGATTCGGAAGTAACATGGGAGGAATATATTATATAGGAGAGACCAGAGGTGAGTGTTGAGATGTGAAGACTTTGATTTAATTAAGAAACCTGTGTTTAGCCTTCGTGGCCTTGTTCTTCGCCATAAACTTGTATGCCTGTGGTGTGTTTGGACCCCAGCCCATCAAATGGAGATGGACATCACCCAGGATTACATTTTGGGTGAGACCCACTCGTTTATTAGATATTTTAATTAAGCTTTTTTATACCCAATTGATGAATGATGAAACAAACAAACAAATCTATGATTACGCGATGTTAAATGGTTTAGTACTTGAGAATTAATTGGTGTCATTCAGATAAAATACGTTGGTTGGATCCAGAGATTTATACATATTTGTGAGTCAGGATAAGTCAAACTTTGCATTAGAGGCTAAAACTTTAAGTTCAAGCTGAGAGTCAATTGGATTCGTCAGAGACTCATCATTAACTTTAGAGTCCTGATTTGGCCACAGTCATGAGCACTCATGTGTATTAATACACTAAAACTTTGAACAGAAAGGGTAAGCACATGCATGGAACATGAAGTTGAGTCTTGCTGATTAAGAAACAAAGAAGGGAAATTAAATTTGTCTGAAAGATGCATCTGGGAGAGGAGGATGCCATGTATGTATGCATTTACAAGTGTCATATTTGAATGCATGCAGATGTTAATTAACTGAATGTAGCAGTTGAACATGTGGGGGTCACAAAGGATATTTGAGGAAGCAAATGAGGTATTGTGGATACAAGTGACGGAGGCATCGCTGTCAAATGGTGGTGAGCGACTCACAAGCATTAAAAAATGGTGATTCAGAATACAAACACATTCTCTTGTGACATTCCGCTCTTTTTTGCTTTTGAGTAATATTCTCCTTTGGCTTCTTTTATGAATAGAAAGCGTTTGATGTGTCCCTTTGTACATCGCAGCCTTGTTCATCAGAGAGGAGGGACTTGTTTCTCAGACCACCATGTCTTTTTCTTCAAGTTTTTATCGACTTAATTTGCACATTCATATATTCAGATGCATGCAAGGAAGACACAGAATGCAGGAAGAAGGCGTTAAGTATGCTTTTCGCTTCTCTTCCCCTCAGACAACCAGAAAAATGAAAAAAGGCGTTAGGTATGCTTGCGGCGAAATGTACGTTTGTGTATGAGGTTTGGAGCATTAAGAGTACTGTTTTTTTTTTTTTTTGTTGGTACATGACTGATGTTCTCAAAGTTGTGACGCTTTCTCATTCTTATTCTCAAAATTGTAACACATGCTTTTTCTCAAAATAGTTCCATACGTAACGTCTGAATTTTCGGTCTCCGTGTGAGAGAAGGAAAAATAAAGGAGTTGCCATCAAAATATAGGGTTCGAAAATTGATTATGCATGAAGAAGGTGTTAGACACCTCCCAATACCCGTTCGTGAAAACGGTTATCTTAAGTTGATTATTAAAAATAATATGATGTTTTAAAATACTATAATTACCTAAAAACAAAGCAAATATTATATATTTACAAAGAGAAAATAAAGAAAAAAGTATAGATTTACGAAGTTGGACAGAACTTATAAAAAGATCTTAGGGCTTATATACCTTTTAGAGGATCAAAGCTTACGCAGTTCTAGAGTAGAAATACATGTCACTTGGTTGATATTTTTTAGGAAAACAATTTTATTAAATTTGTTTTTAAAAAATAGTTTTTGATTGGTTGGTATTCTTTTATTAAAAAATACTACTTTATTTTTATTTAAAAAATGTTTATTGAAAGATTTTTTGAATTAGACTTCATGAGGAGATTCCCATAATCTCACACAGAAGACTAATCATTTTTTTTCTTTTGCCTAAGGAGGTTCTAAAAACCTCACACGACAAAAAAACATTTTGAAGCCCCTTTCTATTTTCAATGGGACCTTTTTTATTATTTTTTATATATGAAAATGAGGTCTAAATGAAAAATAAATAAATAGAGCAATTAATCCATATAGTTATACATGAGAATCTCACGCAACTTAGAACGATCAATCAGAACATAATGACATAAATTGGAACAAACAATATGCACAATCAATTAATTGGGACAAGGAACGTAGAACACTTTTCAATATACTTTAGCTTTTATCTTAGAAGTTGTGATGATCAGTCTCTCTTAAAATACAATCCGTCTTTTACTTTGAGCCTCCACCCACATTTGACCCTTGCAGACAAGAAAATGAGAGGAGAAAAATATAACACGGTTAGTTATTGCACAACCAAAAACTAATATTGAAAACAAAATTTACAATGAAGCATAACGTACCTTCTAATGCATTTTCTCTTTAACTCATGAGAGAACCTTTTAGAAATTTGTCTCTCTACATTTCTCCATTGCCTCCTCTCTCCCCTCTACTCAACCCTAACTCTCCTTTTTATATGTAACATTTAGGTTTGCTCATTGATTTTTTTTTTGTTTTTTATTTTTCAATATTTTCTTTTCTATTCATGAAATTACCTAATTTGAAATTGATCAACATAAATGAGGGATTTTTTTTATAATTTTCGTTTTTTATTTTTTTATTACCTTTCTATTCATGAAATTACCTAACTTGAAACTAATCAACGTAAATGGGGTTTTTTTTATATTTTTATATTTTATTTTTTTATTTCTTCTTGATGAGTAAGAATCATACTTTCCCCCAATCATTTCAATACATTTTTTATTTTTTTTATTCCTTAACGATATTCCTTAATTCATGAGTCAACTATCAGAAATAAGATTTTCTTTCAAATTATTGCAAGGAAAACTTCCCTAAATCTCAATTGCAAAAGTGTCATCATAAATGGCACTTTTCAAAGGAGATTTTCACAAATTATAAGAAATGAAAAAGAAAGATTTTTTTCTCAATTTTTCTTATTATTTTTGTGGGGCCTGGACAAAATAGGGTGTTTACAGTTGCCCCTCTTAACTTGTTTCATTGTTAAGAGAAGTTATTTTCTCGTCTATGAAGCAAGTAAAGATAAAAACACATATTTTGTCCAGCTAAAAGAGAAGTGAGAAGGAATGACCTCTAGGAACCAAAGAAGGTAGGGACAAGATACAGTTTCTATGCCCCTCTTTACTTAGTTCATAGCAGAGAATAAGATCATGGTTGTGCCTGCCAAGACAGGGCTTTTAAAGAATGAGTGCCAGTTATTATTGGGCTTTAAGAGTATTGAGGGCTTCAAAAGAATTATGCCATTCATTATTAGGCTTTAAAAGAATGGTGCCAAACCCTATCGGGCTTCAAAAGAATTGTGCCAGCTATTACTAGACATTAAAAGAATGGCCCCAATAGATACTGGGCTTGAAAAGAATTGTGCCAATCGATATTGGGCATGAAAAGGAGCTCGGTGACTATCACTATAGGGATTTAACAAGGGTGCCACCCGATACTGGGCTTTGAGAATACCTACTACTACAAGGCTTTGAAAAGGGAGCCAGTTGATATCAGGCTTTGAGGATACCTGCAGTTACAGGGTTTTGAAAAGGGTGCTAGCTGATATTGAGCTTTGAAGGGTGCCTGGTGCTACAGGACTTAGAAAAGGGTGTCAGCCAATATTGGGATTTGAGGGGTGCCTGCTGCTATAGGGCTTTGAAAAGGGTGATGGTCGATACTGGGCTTTGAGGGATGCCTACCGTTACAGTGCTTTGAAAAGGGTGTTAGCCAATACTGGGCTTTGAAAAGGGTGCCAGATGATATTGGGTTTGAGGGTGCCTACCGCTATAGGGCTTGAAAAGTGTGCCAGTTGATACTAGGCTTTCATCAAAGTGCCTGCCGCTATAAGGCTTTAAAAAGGGGTGCCAGTTGATAATGGGCTTTGAGGGTGCTTACCAGTACAAGGCTTCAAAAAAATGCTAGCTGATACGAGGCTTAGAGGGTGCTAGCCAATATAAGGCTTGAAAAGTTTTCCAGCTGATATTGGGCTTTGATTGTGCTTGCAACTACAGGGCTTTAAAAAGGGATGACAGTTGATACTGGGCTTTAAGGGTGCTTACCACTACAAGGCTTGAAAAGGGGTGCTAGTCAATACTAGGCTTTGAGGGTGCCTACTGCTACAAGGCCTTAAAAGGGGTGCCAGTCGATACTGGGTTTTGAGGGTGTCTGCAGGTACAGGGCTTGAAAAGTGTGCCAGCTAATATTGGGCTTTTAGGGTGCCTACCACAACAGAGCTTGAAAAGGGTGCCTGTCACAACAGAGCTTGAAAAGAGTGCCAACTGATACTAGACTTTGAGGGTTCCAATTGATACAGGGCTTGAAAAGGGTATCACAACATTGCACATATGATGCATGATAAAATCGATCACTATGACGATGATAAGGATGTCAAGGTCAGTGATGAAATACTAATGAGGATGAAAATGATGCTGAATGATGATTATGAATGGTAGTCATGATGATGATGGTCATGGTCTCGTAAATGACAATGATGATAGATGTGGTGTGACAGTAAGCATGCGGTGCCCTAAATAATGTGGTGTATCGTTGAGCAAATATGTTGCATTAAAATGACAATGATGAAGGTTGTGATAATGAAATTCTAATGATGATGATGACCATGATAATAGTAGTGGCAATGTGACACTAAGCCTTCGGTGTCCCAAATAGTAAGTATGACAATGATAATGGTATTAGTGACAAAATCCTAATAAAGATTATGATAATGCGATGATGATGAGATGCAAATGAATGTGATGATGGTGAAAATGATGAAGAGTAGCCCAATTAGTATTGTTGTCCTCTCTGCGGCCTTACTCTCAACAAGAACCTCCTCACTCACTAGTTCATACAGGATGTCTTTTAAGCCTACATTATGACTCATATGAATTCCACATCTTTGACCTTTTGAGGTTTAGGTTTCTAACCCTAAAGAAAAACTCCAATAATGACTCGCGTGCTAACGCACCTAAAATTGCATTGATTGAATAGGAGCAAAGGGTATCACTGCAAGTGTTTATCAAACTTTTTGACTAAGAAGTTAGCAGAAGCTCATTTTGAGGCAATAATGCATGATAATCGCAATGGAAGCTTCCTTTGATTTGATTGAGAAGATTAATTGCAAATTTTCCCCAATTTGTGAAATGACTTGCAATACATGTCAAGTAAGGATGAGTAGATTGGTGCAAGGCTTAGCTTCATTCACCTAAGCAATGGTTATAAAATTTTTGCCCCAATTCACTTGTAGTTTGAACAATTATCATTTCACTTTGTAAAATCAAGTGCTCTACTATTGGAAAAAGAATGAGTTCTAAGAAAAAAAAATTTAAAATTCAACACTCTTTCCTTGGCTTACCTTGTTATTTTGTGGGGATTTTACTTTTCTTAACATAATTTGCTTAACATGACAGCATTTTAAATCTATCTTCATCTTTAATACTTGCATAGTTAAAAACTCACTTTGTTTAACAAATACTAATGTTGTCCCAAAGAGGATATGTGGAGCAATGGGATTGGGAATAAGCCCAAATTTCACCTTGTTTTCTTTTATTGAAAGGCAATTATAGGGGAAGAAATGCTCCCTATATGAAGTGCAGGAGTGGAAGAGGCTCAAGTTTACATCGAAGCGGCAAAGGCTTGAAATGGAATAATTATTTATATCTGACCACTTGAGAAAAGACCTCTAAAAGAATGTCCAAGTCACTAGCAAATAGGATTAGCAAATACATCAATGCATCGTTATTCAAATTATGTCACCCACCTCAAATTGCATTAGTATCATAATAAGTTTAACAAGATGCAATGCCCTAATGATTTTCCTCACTATGGTTAGTGTTTACTCTCATCACTCAGTGTTTAAGTGTTGGTGCTTGATCTCTATATCCAACTTATCCAATTCCCTTTCCATAAGCTTGACAATAATCTAATTTCTCACCCACTTAAAGAGACATATGCCAATGTAGATCACAAGGACTTTTATTTGTCTATATTGTGGGCATAGGGTACAAACAAAGGGTAACAATAAGATGAATGGTATTTTGTGAAACAAAGTGGATACTCAAGATGACTAAGAGCAATAAGAACCAAATATGGAGTGAAGCAAGTGTATATGCCAAAGATCTCAATGTCATAGAAGAAATGCAAAGAAGAACTAAAGTAAGTTCTTTCTTTGTTTTTATCTTTATTCTTGCCATCTTTCTTTTGATTTTTTTTCTTCCTTTTTTCATCTTTTCAACTTTTTTTGTTGTTCTTTCTTGCTATTTTTTCCTTTGTTATCCTCTCAACCAATTTTTTCCTTCATTGTTCAAACTTTGCACTATTCACAGAGGAGTGGCCTTATAATAAGACTGACTAGATAGCTTCAACAATTGTTGGAATGTACACATACCTCCTTACCAAGATTGAGTGTTCGTAGAAACCGAAAGCATCCTGAATGGAAGGGTAAGGGAGGTATTGGAGGTTTCCACGGGTTAAATGATGTCAAGGAAATGTCATATAGGCACAAATGGCTACTTAAAGAGTAGAACATCATGTAGGGATAGCTGTTTGGCATTGGTTTTATTAAGGATGAAATGTGAATGCCTTGATCATCTCTTCATCAAGCAAATGGCTATAAAAGTTAATCTCAAACAAAGATACATGCCAAGTTCTACATTGGATAAGGAATAAGTGGTACACATGAAAAGAATATCAATAGGCTCATATTCTCACATGATTTATGTAATCATCATCACATTGCACCAAAGATAAACAATTTATCCTTTAACTAGTGAGGTGAGATCAAGTCATTTTCAAAACTAAGCATCTCAATATTACAATATCAACTCTATACGAGTAACTTGCAAACAAAATTTTGAAATGCTTAATAGTTTCCTCCAAGCAAGTACATGACGAGAATGTGAAAGCAGATAAAAAAAATTTGCCTCATATTAGGAATAAGGAACAAACATTTAAAAGAGACAAGCAAAGAGTCAATGTTTGTCAAGAGTCAAGGTTATTAAGAAGATGAACAAATTGACAAAGGTTAACTGAAGTACGTTTTAGTAAGATATAGTCTATGCAAGCATTATTTAATGAAGAAATGAGTTTTATTTTTTCATTTTTCCCTTTTTCATCCTCATTTTGCGTTAATCAATGAATTGTTTTTTCCTTTAATGCTTTTTGGATGGTGTCAACTATGATTAATGATGGTAAGTTGATATGCTATAATGAGGATTATCAAATGCTTCTTTAGTAATAAATTTCTCTAGATGGAGAAAAAAGAAGAAGAAAACGTCATCTCCTCAAGATGCCCATTGCATCATAGGGAAATAGAAGTGGCATTTAACCTGAGGGGGATCAAAAATCCTACATGATCAAAGCAGGAAGCATGATTACTACGGCCACTTTGGATTTCCATTTTTATAGAAAAAATTGGAAGAGATTTCCCAACTCATACAAAGTGTTGTGTCATAGGGAAATATAAATGATAATTAGTACATGAAGGATCAAAATCCATTCACAATTAATAATTCATTAATATTTTTCCCTTAATGGCCTTATGATTTCTTTGACTGTGCCAAATCAATTTTATTTAATAGGCAAACTGTGAAAAGTCTCTTTTAAGAACTTATTGCCCCTTAGTCATATGATTGTATTTTTTGAAATTGTCATGTCTTCACTCTATATTTTCAATAGGTATGGTAACTTATATCCAACATTGTATTGACGTGAAGATTTCTAAGTGCAACGAACCTCTAGCTTTCTTAAAGAACCCACTATTCTACTGGGAAAGTTAGAGTTAATCATTAGACATGAGGGATCTTAAATCCCCTCCTAGCCTAAGAGCTTGTTGTTAATTGTTGTAGTATGACCCTCCCATGCGTATATGACCTTTGGGAATCCAATATTCCAAGAGAAGATCTAGAGTTGATCATTAGATGTAAAGGACCTTGAATATCGTCATAGCCTAAGGTCATCATTATTGCAGTGTGATGGCTTCAAGGCATAAGAGTCATCTAATCTCCTTAGGGAATCCAATATTTCACAAGGAAATTTAGAGTTGATCATTATGCCAGAAGGACATTGAATCCTATCTTGGCCTAAGATCTCGTTGTTGATATGCAATATGACTTTCCTAGGCATGAAAATCCTCCAATCTCCTCAAAGAATCCAATATTCTACAAGAAGATTTATAATTGATCATAAAACAGGAAGGACTTTGGATCCCATCCTAGGCTAAGATCTCAATGTTGATTTTTGTAGTATGATAGTTTCTAGGCGTACAAGTCCTCTAATCCCCTTAGAGAATCAAATATTCCATAAGGAGATATATAATTGATATTAGACAAGAAGGACCTTGAATCCTACCCTAGCTTAAGATTTTGCTGTTGATTTTTGCAGTAGGGCTTCTTAACATACAAGTCCTCTAATCTCCTCAGAGAATCTAACATTCCTCAAGGAAATTTAGAGTTGATCGTTAGATAGGAAGGATCTTGAATCCCATCCTAACCTAAGATATGATATTGTTTCTTCCTCTATACACCTTTTGAGTGAGAGCTTGATCCATACTTAGTTTTTTTTTTTATGGTTCTTCAAATCTTATGCCAAACTTTCATAATTATTGGATTACTTGCATGCATATAATATGGGTGATCACATCTAGTTCGATTTTTGATTTGGATATTGGATGTGAAGAAAAAGAACTTCAATTCCTTAAAAAGCCCATTATCTCATAGGAAGAATGAAGTATCTATTAGCTTGCGAATGGCTCAGGCCAATACGCGGCTAAAGGTTTTATAAATAATCATTATGTATAAAGCTCATATCAAATGAAGTCAAATGATTATGAATGCTACACTGTTGATGTGTCATGAATCAACATGTACTTCAAAATTTGATATGGGCGATGGGCATAGATAAAAAGAACTTCACCTCCTCATGAGGTCCATTACCTCATAAGGAGAATGAAGTGCCCATTAGTCTACAAATGTCCCAAGACAATAAGTGGCTAAAGGTTTTTGTAAAGGGTTATTATGTCCAAGGACCATATCAAATGAACTTAAATGACTATGAATGCTACCATGATGCATTACAAACCCTAATCGAGATATTTCTTATGAGACATATGTGATGAGCTCAAGGTACTTTAAGGTTAAAGACCCCAAGACTAGGGTTGGCTATCTAATGCACGCATCATCCTTGTGATGAGGTTTATGTATCTAACACACAGCACTGTCATGGTCTT
>QFDD01005961.1:0-12671 GCA_006871305.1 Vachellia collinsii | reverse complement strand
AAAAAAATAGAATAAGGAAAAATACATGTAAATTAAATGTTTTCTCTTGTTCCCTCACTATTCACCAACCTCACTTCACTGGTAAATTTTCCCTGTGCCTTCATTGTTACCGAATGTTGAATCTTAATAATACAGGTTCCAAAATTTTCCAGACAATAATCAGAAAAATTCATGGAGGTAGAGGTCCTACAGGGATCAAACGATAAAGCAAGAGGCAAGCAGATTTATAACTTGGAAAAAAAAATTGTGACACCATCAATCTCCCTTTCACCGTCGCTGCCAGGAATGAAAAGAGCATTATGAAAGCAAATCGCCGAACACCTCCCCTTCACCGCTAGCCACCGTCGCTGCCAGAGGCCATCTCAACCACCGTGGCTCTTCTTCCGGCCTTAAAAATCTCAGCCATTATCTCTCCCCCTCCATCTTCATCCCTCCTCACCCATCGCCGGTCAACAGCTCTCACACTCGTCAACTAAAAAAAAATCTACATTAACTGACGAAAGGAGGAAGGAAGGAGAAAAAATAAAAGTCGGTATGCAGGGGAGGAAGATGCCCATGTTACTAAGAAGTTTACATTAAGGCTTTAACAATAATTAGAAGTTGATATAACGGTTAAATTTTTTCCTAAATAAAAGAAAACAGGATCTAATCCCTCATTTAAGTCATTGTCGTCCTCCTGTTTGCCATTATCATGGTGTCTCCTCTCTTATGTAATATTAATTAATATTTGTTAATTATTGAAAATCTCGTTCCCTTCACAAAAATTCAAGAACAGCAAGTTACACATCATTCCAAGCACATGCGCTTACCAAATCTTTGACTAAAATGCTAGTAATAAATAAAAGCCATACACCATCCAACAAAAAAAAAAAAAATCCTCATGCACAACAGAAAACAACCTCCCCATCTTTCCGTTGTCCTTGTCCTCTTGTTCTACTTCACGCACCATTCTTAATTATTAATTCTGCAAATTACTCAGAATCAGAACCATAACACTAATATTGTCCACGTCAGTTCAACCACGAACTACAAAAAAATACCACATTTTCTACATGCAAATCCACAATACCATCACCCCTTTAAGACACATTGAACATATAACATTTTGCAGGTTTAAGCTCAAGCTCTTTAGGGTTTGCTTCAAACATAAATAAACTAGTTCTTTATATGCTGTCATAGAAGCTGTTGCATTTTGCAAAAAGATTTCAACATACTTCTACCAAGTCCAAATCCCTATACCCATAAAAAAATTTGATTTTGATCCTTATAAGCTAGATCGGTCCTAATCAGCAATCCACGTTGGTGTTCATGCCACATCAACATAACTAACATTGTCAAGCTCAGATCCAAATCTTATGATATTATAAGGATTAGTGCTTTGGATGACATAAAGTATGAGGAGAAATTTAAATGAAAAAAAAGAACAAAAATAAAAAATCGTTAAAAGTTTATGTCACAGTGTGCTTCTCATGATACTTGATTCTTGATTTTACAAAGAAGGGTATTCCTTCTTGATGCACATATCTCACAAGAGGGGAGAAAAACCTTAACAAACACATTCTCTATTATACATAGCAACTAATCATAACATTTCTAAGACAGAAATTATTAAAAAAGAAACAGAAAGAAAGAATCCCAAGAATTTCTACATGCAAAACAAAAACCGCAGGGATTATGAAAACGCAAGAAACAGGACACCACTCTCATCATCAGTAGCTTTCACAGAGGTTGTTGCATTGTCACAACCAGAGGACTTGTGACTGTGTGCTTCCCATCAGACCAAACCAAATGCCCACTTTTAACAGAAGAACTTCCAGGTGAAAGTTTCACAGCCCTAGCCTTAACCCTAAGAAGAAAGTTCAATTTCTGACCCAATCTCCTAAACGACAATGTTTCAGGCTCCACCGTGACCACCATCCCTCTAGGAGGCCTCACTGTGGCTCTATACACAGCATTTGCATCCCCAACATTGGTCACTGTTCTAATAAAGTGTGTCGACAATTTCTTCTTCCCATATTGCTCAAACACAGCAGAAAACGAAGGGTAATTCAAATTCCCAGTATGTCCTGCTCTTTTAGCCCCACTGCAATCTGCTCCTTTTCTAGTTATCACTTTGATGTTTTGAGTTGTGTAATTTGAGTTGCACAAGAAATCAACATAGTCATACGTGTTAATGTCATAGATCAAACCAGGGTTCATGGCTTTCTCTGGATGAACATGACCGGAACCATAGTCAAAAACTGAAGAAACATTACCGGTGGATTCATCAAGCATTGTGTTTCCTCTGTTATCAACTGTATAAGCAGTGGTCATAAGAGCTGATCTTATAGCAGCAGGGCTCCAATCTGGGTGTGCTGCTTTTAACAGAGCAGCTAAACCAGAAACATGTGGACAAGCCATTGAGGTACCAGAGAGAATGTTAAATTCGGTTCTACGAGTATCTGAAGAAACACCAGAAGGTCCTACTTTATCAGGCCAAGCTGCGAGTATGTTCAACCCTGGAGCTATAATGTCTGGTTTTAGGATCTCTGGAGATTCTGGGTTTGGTCCTCTAGCTGAGAATGATGCCACAATAGGTGCTCTGATTCCTAGTTTTGTTCCTTTGAATACGATTGTTGCTGTAGGAAGTGAATGGGATTTTGAAGA
This sequence comes from Vachellia collinsii, assembly GCA_006871305.1. NCBI lineage: Eukaryota > Viridiplantae > Streptophyta > Magnoliopsida > Fabales > Fabaceae > Vachellia > Vachellia collinsii. Next base: position 10,025 of record QFDD01005961.1, on the reverse strand, counting down.
TTCTGAGATGTATTTTCGAATCTCGTCACCACCGGTGGCGCCTACGGCGGTGGCAGGGAGGACGTGACAGTCGGCGACTAGTCCTTCGCCGTCGAAAACACCGTTGGCTAAGATCATCCCAATTCCTCCTGCTTTTTTCACTACCTCTCCCTTTGCAGCTCGTGAATTGATGCCTCTGTCACATACAATGATTTTGTTCTTCACGAAGTTTGGATCCAATGAGCCTTCCAAGCAAAGTGATGAAGAATAACCATCACTGCCTGATTCTGAACCCGCATACACAATCGGGTACATCCGACCTGGAGCTAGGCCCGGTCCTCCATAGATGCTAACCCCAGGTATGGTTTTCCCGTTTCCGAGCTGAACGTCGGCAGGGAAGTTTCTGTCTATAGTTCCGGCACCGACTGTGGTGACCCATGGGGCGACATTGGTGACGGTGAGGCCGCCCGGCCCACCGTTGCCGGCTGAGGCAGAGACGAAAACACCAGCGCTGGAGGCTCCAAATGCGCCGATGGCAATGACGTCGAGGAAGTAGGGTACAACTACGCCTCCGACGCTGAGTGAGGCCACGTCGACACCGTCGGCAACGGCGGCGTCAAATGCGGCGAGGATGTCGGAGTCATAACAGCCACCTGCCCAGCAGACTTTGTAGATGGCAAGTCGAGCCTTCGGAGCCATTCCGGCCGCCATTCCCTTAGCATAGCCGAGAGTCGAAGCCGGGAAAACGTACCTTCCGGCGGCAATCGAAGCAGTATGAGTCCCGTGACCATCAGAATCTCTCGGCGAACGATATTCCGACGACTCGTTCATCTTCCCGTTAGTAGCTTCGTACCCTTTACTAAAGTACCGAGCTCCGATCAGCTTCTGATTACAAGAGCTCGCAGGAAAGTCTTTGCCAGCAACGCACTGACCCTTCCACTTGGGAGGGACAGGGCCCAGGTCGCGATCATTGAAGCTCTGCCTCTCAGGCCAAATACCAGTGTCAATGACACCGATGACAAGATCCGACCCGGAATCAGTCTCCGTGAGCAACCCACCACTGTCGGGCGTCTTGAGCCCCAAGAACTGAGGGGAACGCGTGGTATGTACATGGCGAACCTGCTCGGGAATGACAGAGACTACGTGGGAGAGGGATTGAAGCTTCTGAACCTCTAAAGGTGAAAGCTTTGCAGAGAAACCGTGAAACACAGTATCATAAGTGTGAATGACGCGACTTGTTTCTTCGGAAGACGACGTATGGGTAGAAACTGAAGCAAGAGAGGACTCGTACCAGCGCCTGTGAGTAGGGAAAATGGAAGGCTTGGCTTCATGCTGGACTTGAACAATGAAGGTTTTCGTTTCAGGGTCGGAAGAAGAAGAAGCTAATAGTAGTAGAAGGAACAGTATGGCTGAGAAGAATGGGAGGAAGAGGGAAAAGGATGGCGCCATTGAAGTAGAAGAAGATAAAGAGAGGGAGGTTTTGGTGTGTTGGAGTGAGTGAGGACAAGATTTAAAGAAAGGCGAGGAACAGGAGGAGAACGAAATGTGGTTGAGTATGAGTGGCGACAAAGAGAGGCACTGTGAATCCAGTAGAGAGAGAAAGAGCTCAGCTAGTTGTGAGAGGAAGATGATGACGTGGAATTGTGTTGGGAAGCGGTCTTGATTTTGAATATTTTCAGGTCCCTTTCTTTCTCTATTTCAAATATTTTTTTGACCAATTTCTCTATTTCAAATTGGAATCCAGTGATTAGTATATCTTCATTCTTCATCATCATCAAATGTTAAATTTCCTTTTCCCCCAGCACATATATCATTACAGGGGAATTCTGTTCAAATTAGCGTGAGACACCGGAGTATCTTTATAAATAGGTTTGAAAAAGTGATTGTACGTAATCAGAGGGAGGTAAATATGTGGGAGAAGTTTTGTATCGATTTGTGTGAAAGTGCTTATAGAATTATTTTTGAAAGGGAGCCAAATATGCTTTAAACGTGGATAACTTTATCGACGTAATTTCACACTTTTATTTGCTGTGTTACCGGTGCTAACTGTTTGTTTTTGTTACACCTAACTCATTGTTTAATGCCCGTTTAGTATGCTGAAATTGATTTTGATAAAGATGAATATGAAGTTTGAAAGTATATTTGATATATTATAAAAATGAAACCTAATTTTTATATGAAAAGATCAAAATACTCTTTAAAATTTTAAAAAAAATTAAAACCTTTTCATAACTTTGACAAAAAAAAAGAAGAAGCAACAATATGTTAAAATTACAAATCAAAGCTATTTTAAAGGAATTCATTTCACCATATTTGGTGGAAATAATTTCCATGTGGAAATGATTTCTATAATTAATTCTTTGTACCAAACACGCATAAGCATGTAAATGAATTTCATTTCCATTTTCACAAGCCAATTCCAACATACCAAACAAATCATAAATTTCTTTTGATTAGTTAAAAGAAATTATTTTACCAAGGATTAATTGAAAGATTTAAATTTAGAAATGGCTTGCTTTCACTATTTTTGGAATAAAGAGTTGTACGCTTCCCTCTTTTCATATTCTACTAACCGTAAAAATTAACTTTTTAATGTGATTTACGATTTATTAAATATATGAAAGAAGTTTTATCTTGATTTACATATGCATAATTTTCTAACATCATCCCAAACATGTCATGTATTTCATCAACTAACGGGAATTAAAGTTCAATAAAAAAGGTTAGTTTTTTACAACATAATAGTTTAAAGTTAAAATTTTTGTTGATAAAGATATATACGTTTAACACCCGGAAAGAAATTTAAATAGAATTGTCTCTAATGAGATTATAAAGGTGTTTAGAAAAAAAAATTATATTTTATCAGCGCCTACTATTATGTTGTAAAGTTTTAATAAATTATAATATTCTTAAGCAAATATAAAGTTCAGATTGTGTGGATAAAAAATCGTAAAAACAATTTTTAATACTGGATATACAGGGAATAATTGGATATGGCAAACTAGCATTGTTATTAGGCTTGATTGGATTAGCACTAAATGCTACTTTTTTCAACAATATGTAAGGCAAATACTCAAGAAAAGTTTTATCTCGATTTACACTTTTATAATGCTAGCTCAAACATGATTCTCTTGTAATAAAACATTTTTTCATCAAAATTTTGGTTTCTCAAGCAAACTTTTCAAACACCCACTAAAAAATAGATTAATAAAGCATAACCATGGCTTAAGAGAGCTGTCTTAATCATTTTTTTGAAAACCATTAAAATCTAATCTTTTATTCACTTTTCTCTAAAATCTTTTTTTTTTTTGAAATCTAATCTAAACACAACTATTACAACTCGAGTAGTAAACTCAAAGTCAATAAATAAAAACTCTAGAATGCGTCTATTATAAAATTATATATTCTTAATGTTCTCTGATAATAAAATTAAGATATTCATACAGATATGGCCTACAATTTAGCCTTTCTTTAATTCCCTTCCTAATGTTCTCGTGATCCTGTAAAGGTTAATTGATGGTTTTATTCTAACTTTAAGCAACTAGAACCACGCAAAATTAATTATTAATAATCATGCACAATCAGCCAAAATAGTCGTGTTTTTTGGGAGACAGATCGATCGAAGATCAATAAGGTATAAAAAAAGAGATTCCATGCATTTGTCTTTGTGATGACATAATTTGGATTATCAACTGTGCGTGTGTGTGGTGTGTGTCTACTATCTTTTTGGCCAGTGGGGTTTGGTTCGACGCAATCAACCACCAAGAATAAAAGTGATTCAAACACGAAGTGTAGAATCAAAATGCCAATTATTATACCATTGATTTTGCTTCCAAGTTTTGAAACCAATTCGGGTTCTATCGTACAATACAAGCAGGAACATAGAACGAACATAAAAGCTTTTTCCTGCTCGATCTCTAGCGCTTCTTGCAAATCTTTCTCGGGTCAAAATGCTAAATGATAGTTAGTGTGTTTAACTCAGTACGTAGGTAATAAGATACTAACAATCTACGGTATAAAATGATGTTAGATATTCAAGAAGAATGAGTGAGTTGAATTGGTAATTAAAATTAACCTCATACATTACGGAATTTGTAACAAGTACACCGGTTGAACTGTTCTCTATAAGAAAGAAAATGTAACAAGTTCAAGCTTTTGAAATAAACACATCTCAAAAACAACCCAAAAGCCTTATAAGGCCTTTACTTTGAGATAACCTTTCAGATAATGGTGCATGATATGAAAAGCAATCAAATCAAATAGAAGGAATTTGATCATATTATTCTTAAGTGACGTTGAAGTTTTAAAGCTTATAGATGAAGAAGGTAATTAAGTTCAGCAGAGCTACTTTTAATTAGGCTCAGCAATACTTAAAGCACTGAAGATCATATGCCAAAATAAAAGAACAAACTAGACACACACGTGGAGAGGCAACGCAAGTGAAGGAGTAATTGGAGGAGATAAATGAGTTGAAGTAGTAAGCATAAACTTATGAAAGAGGGAATGAACATGATTGATGATGCACCAAATCAAAGAGTGGAAGGCTTTTTTAAAAAAAGGTGTTGAAGGGCCAGCCTTGTTTTGCCTCTCTACATGTCCCTATAAACAAACAAACAAACATGTTGCAAACAACAAGCTGAGTTTTCTCTATCTCTATTATGTATAAATTGAGAAAACCAGTTAAGAGTGAGTGGAAATGAATGGCGTGCATGGCTATATACGTAGGTAGGTAGCTAGATTGGCCACTTGTGTGTTGTGTGCATGAGCCATCATTTACAAGCAACCCATCACTCTCACATTTTCTTTTTTAACAGTCACATTGATCATCTTGTTCCCCCTCCATCCATTGTATCTCTTTTACGCGGGTGTCTATGTTACAAATTACATCTAGCTAACTCATCCTAATTAAAGAAAGAGTTTACTCGTTATCTTTATTTAAAAATAGAATGAATTCTCAACTCTGTTCATATTTAAGATTATAGAGAAAATTCAGATTCGATTTCAAATTGTTTGAACAATTTTTTGATTTACTATTTGATCATTGCCCGTGTACTAAAGTTTTGTTTGTGTTTTAGATTGTATTGCATTGTCTATAATTTATTGTATTCAAACAATCTCATTTTAAACAACATTCTTCACCTACGTCTCAATCTTTACTTCTCAATGTTTTGTTCTTTTTATTTACATAACAGCCTGGTTTTGATTGATTTTTTGCAGTAGCTGTAAAGTACTAAATTTTGCCTTTAATAGCTGAAAGTTATTTGCAATAGATGAGATTATATTTGCTATCACTGCTTAATGAGAACTGTAGAAATGATTAACAACTAGCCATCTGGGATTGAGCTGGAGAAAACTATTTAGAAGTTAAAAGAAGGGAGAGAACATTTAAATATGAATGAGAAAGGAAATGAGGGTGAGGCCCCATAATGATGTGAAAAAGGGAAACGATAGAGCAGCAGCAGCTTGAATTGAAGCAATTATGTGGGGTTTCAATAGCTGTGCGAATGCAATTATTAGCAACGAAGTTATTATGAGCTTTTCAGAGAAGAAGACGAACAAGAAGAAGAAGAAGGAGAAGATTGAGTAGTATAAATGGTAGCTAGTTATTAAGTTTGATTTTTATTAAATCAAAGTAAAACCCTTTTCTCTGTGTTTTTTTTAGGGCTTGATCTTATCTCTAAACCACTCTGCTTTTCCTAAAGATTAGAACCTTCATCATCAAAAGCAAAGGCTTTAGTTAATTCATACACGTTTATCAACAAAAGTGTATATATATGTGTGTGTGTGGGGTTTCGCGGATGAAATTAATTAGCACAATTAAATTGTTTAGATTTAAATTTATATCATCTCTTTTTATGTAATTTACTTGTTATAGTTAACTAAGATATAACTGCGTACTAAAATATAATTAAAAATGTGAAATTTGAATTTTTAAGCTAATTTTAACGATTTAGATCCATTCACAATAATTAACTAACTACTTTGTAGTGTAATTGTTTTATAAATAGAAAAGGGTGATATTGGATCAAGAAGTTTCAATGTCAAACAATTGTTGTTTATTGCCTTCCTTCAACTATTGCCTTTCCCATCTTTTGATCACTTTTGCCAATTCAGCCATTCAATCCTACGCACACATGATCTCACAACTTATTATTACTTCTATATATTTACAGCTATATTATTGTTATGCAAAAGTTGTATTGTATAGCTTTGAGAGGACCAGATGAAGATATTAACTTAATAATCTCGTTCTTGAGTGTATTGCCTCCCTCATGCTGAATACGCTACAAACTTTAAGTACTTCTTCTAGTTACAAGGGTTAGCTCAATTAACTATTATTATTTATTATTATATACATATATCTTTTTATTAGAGTAAATAATGTTTGAGGTATTATTGATTACTAAATGTAAATATATACCATTTAAAATTCAAATATCAATTCATCATACTGTGAAAGACTAATAAGTAATAATCCAACCCATATTCTCAGGTCATATCAGTTTTTTAGAATTCAAACAATGTCGACACATTAGCCACCAGGCAGAACCATGGCTAATCCTATTTTTTTGACTTCAAACATGTAAGTCTGCAATTACCGCTTCATTCCATGAATTGAACAATTTTTTTTTGTTTTTGAATTTTGGCATGATGATTACATCCATGTTTAAGAGATGGAATCGAAATTATTAAAGTGAAGACTTTTCTTTTAGCTAACAAATTAAGGGAAAAGTTTTCATAAAACAAATCCTCAACTTTATAGCCTATTTGATACATTGGAATTGGGTGTAATAAAAATAGAAATAAAATTCATTTACATACTTTATATGTACTTGGTACAAAGAATTAACTATGGAAATCATTTCCACCAAAATTGATGGAAATAACTTCCACTAAAATAGTTTGGATTTGTAATTTTAATACATCAGTGCCTTTTCTTTTTTCTTTTTGTCAAAGTTCTGAAAAGATTTTAATTTTTTTTTAATTTAAAAAAGCATTTTGATCTTTTTATATAAAAATTAGGTTTCTTTTCTATAACATACCAAACGTACTTTTAAATTTCATATATATTTCTATCTCTATATCCATATTTATATCCATTTTCATTTTCATCAACATTAATTATAGTGTAGGCCCTTAGAATTACTTTCCTTAAGACTCGAGCAATTTGGTCTAACAAGGCATTTTTTTTGTGTGACACACTTCCTGTAGGGGTTGATTTTTTTTCATAATCATTTTTTTGTTATGATTACCGTCGTAACGTATGACTTTTTTTTTTTAATATTAACGCATGACTAATTTTAAAATATACATACATATATACATATATCTGTAACTAAAAAAGTAATTTCATCGTGATTTAAAATTAGATTCTTTATTTTCGGCAAAAATTCATATCTGGAAAACGTATATACTTCTAATATCTATTCAATATTATGTTCATTCCTTATACTTTCAAATTTTACATCATTTTAAAAATATTTAGTTGGAAAAATTGTGTAACTTTAAATGACATCATATAAAACAATATGATTAAAATTATCATATTCCATATGTTCTGTTAAAATAATTAATTATTTTTGGATTACCAGAAAATGAAACTAAACTTTTTTTTTCCACTATAACACATATATTAATCATATTTGAGACATTATTAGGTAATAAATATGAGCACATTTCTCAACAGAAATTTGAATATTCCTATGTTATATTGTGAAGGATTAGCTTAATATCCGTTGAAAGCTCAGATCTGGGCTTGACCAAAGTGGGCTTCCGGTTCCCTTTTAATTTGATTCACAAAACAGCATTGTTGATGTGGCTTATAAAATGCAGCCCATTAGCCCGGCGAAGGTTCAGCTCAAACTCATTATTATTATTATTATTATTGTTAATGTTTCAAGAGAAGGGGTACTCCTCACTTTAAAATACCAATAGGAAGAAGTGCTTACATTCATCGCATTGACATTCATTATTTTTTTGGTGGAAACGGTTTTAGTCTCTCTCTCCTTGGAGGAAAGTCGCCACCCTCCAATGTCTTGGCCTTTGGCCACCAAACTGGGGTAGCCAGACTAATCTAGAATCAAGAGGAATGGGTGTGGTCCACATAAGCTGGGTTCACCCCTCTCTCAATACGAGCGCTTTCCAAGAATCAAACACATGTTCTCATCATTATGGGAACCGAGCCACCTACCACTTAGACCAACTCATTGTTGACATCATCACATTTACATTTAGTAGGCAATAGTCACTCGGCCATCTTCAGTACGGGCATTTCTTTCCACTAACCAAACAAAGAAAAGGAGGATAACCATCCTTAGAAAATTTAGTAAAATAATCAAATTTAACATGAAAGGATTTGTAAATCATCCACTTACTGAAAGAGATTTACAGGTAAGCTAATTTTCTACTCACTTGGCATCACACGAAGCTCAAGACTCCCCAAAAATTTTTTTCAAAAAAACCTGACACCAAACAGGGCATACTATATACCACCACACACACACACACAGAACACAAGATTTGCGGTTTCGTTCAACAAACTAACATTATCAGTGTCTCAATCATAATCTGCTTCGCGACTCATCCTAGAAATGACACCCATGATGCTCATTCCATTCAGATCCACATCCATAACAGAAATGATTTCCACACCTGCAAGTGCATCAACAATAATTAATTATATCAACTCGTGTGTGTGTTGAGGCTGATAGATTTTAGACACAAACCTGCAGGAAATGTGAGAGCATCCATCAATCTTCTCCACGAAGAATCTGCAACGAGGGCATCTCCTCCATCTCTTCTTCTTGGCCAGTTCCTTCAGTAACAGATCATCGTCGTTGTGTGCCTGATCCTCCTTCTGGTTCTGAAACTCTGAGCAATCCATGCCCGCGTGCCACGTCACCTTGCACTGAGCACAGAACAGCCTCCTGCAGTTCGGACACTCCGAGGATGTCACCACCTCGTCCCCATCGTCCACCAGAATGGCCGAACAATCCTTGAAGGGACAGTAAAACTTCTGCGATCCAAGAATCAGATTCTCGCACACAGCATTTTCCCACCTCTCAAATAACTCCTTTGCTATGATGGCTCTACAAAAGAGAGGCTCTATGATTCCTGTGCATTTTTGGTCTGGACATTTCACCATTGATATGTTCTCTTTAAGCCTCGACGCCAAGTAGGATGCCATGCACTCTGAACAGAAGACATGTTGGCAGCTTTTGTTGTCTCTGAACATGCTCTCCATTGGTTTGTCTTCCATGCAAATCTTACAGAAGCTCGTGATATTGCTGGAGCTTCCAGAAGATTCACCGGTATCTAACTTCCGTTTCCGCTTTCCGCCGCCGTCCGAAGAATCTTGGACAGTATTATTAATAATAACGTTCATCTGATGATGATCCTCATCATCATCGTACCTGAATGTCGTCCTAAACATGATAGCTGAGGACATGAGGGCCTCCTGCAGCTGTATCTGCTCTGCATATTTCTCATCGGAGATCGGAAATATCTCATCTTCATCAAAAAGAGCCGAGAAGTAGAATTCATCAACGAAGACATCACCGGCAGTAGAAGAACCTGAAGATCTTTCCTGCATGTCTCTCTCTCTCTCTCTATATATATATATATATATATATACAGACCTTCAGATAATTTGTCTTGTTTCTGTGAGGTTTCAGTTCTGAGTGTACAAGTCTACTTCAAATGAATAGTTTGATGAAGTGGTAAAATAGAAAGGAATGCATCATGAATCGGCATTTGGGGATTGAAAAGAATATTAAATATTTGACCAATTGGTTGGCGTTGGAATTTGCAAGAGTCGTATGCTAATCAATGAATATTGAAAGGTTATTTATTCCACTCTGTCGTCTCGTTTATCCTAACAACGTATTCCAATGAAGTTTTAAAAACAACAAAAACCAGTCATTACTATTACTGTTACTGTTACTATTACTATTACTATTACAAGTAGCACTAAAAACAAGTTCATTAAGCCACCTCTACACACACATATATACACTCTCATAATATACAATGCATAATCTAACGGA
>QFDD01005960.1:0-17388 GCA_006871305.1 Vachellia collinsii | reverse complement strand
TATATATATATAAACATATAATTCTATCCATAATTTATTGTTCCTATTTCTTAATTTTTACCCATTCCTTTATATTAAATAGGTGTAAAGTTGAGATTTTGTTGAAATTTAAAATAAAGTTAATGAAATTTAAAGTGTTTACTAATTCAGATAAAAACCCATAAAAGTATAAAGTATAATTCATAAAGATGTGAATTTGAATCTAACTATTAATTTAATTGTTATCTTCAGATTTGGGGCTGCAAGGAAACTCTTCCACAACCATTATGTGCTATGGATTTTTTCATAAGTAAATTTGGTTTTCAATTGGCTAGTTAAGGTTATTATAGGGGTATGTTCTTCTTCTTCTTCTAGTTTTTTTTTTTTTTTAGGAATAAAACTTGGATACAAATAGAGTAATTATTATAGAACAAGAAAGTCAACACCTAGCTTCCTTTATCACCTTCTGCCTTACGGAAGCAAAGTGGAGGTTGATTAAGGATTCAAAAAGAACTATGTAAACTATGCGAAAGATTTGCTAAGTAGTCACCCGTGAAATTCCCCTCACCATACCTTCTTTTAAAATTATATTGGATGGGTATGCTGATGGTAGAGAATTGTTGGATTTGTCATTATTTAGTTGAATTAAAGAGTATGCATGGTGTGTTTATGTAAATGATTAGTTTTAGGGATAATTGGAGAAAAGTTCCAATTGAAGAATTAATTGTAAAATGGAACCTTCCACATATATGCAACTGAGTTTTAACATATGCAATTGAAGATGTCCCATTTTACAATTAATTTTCCAACGAAGGATTTTTTCCCAATTCTCCCTTAGTTTTATGAGGGAAAACAAATTTGGAAAGATATCATGGGTAAAGTGTAAATTTACACCAAAAGTATTCATTTAGGGTCAATATTGTCTTGAAAGTGTAAAAATCAAATGATGTTACTCTTTATCATTAAAAATGTTAACATTAATTTCTTCACGATTAATGTTAATTTTTTAACAGGGTGGGGTAATATTGCTATATTTTATAACTTTTAAAATGACATTAAATTCTAGAAAGTTTGAAAACAAAATTACAAAATTTTTAAAACAAATTTATACCGAACCCAAATATCAATTCCAAAGCCAGTAACAAGTTCTTCCAATTTTGGCAAGTTTTGGCAAGAGTGCTTTGACTTTCATTCTCATAAGACGGCGCGTTTTGCTTAGAGAACATTTCTCACATGATTTGACCCTCATTCTACAAAGTACAATGACATCCTCCCACTCTAACAAAGCATTTTCTCCGACCAATTTCAATATGAGTTGGGTTTCCATCCCTTCAAAAGGAAGTTGGTTGTAGGCTTGTAGATTTTGTCATATGATGTTGTTCTTCTTTATTCACAAAAATTCAAATTCTTACTTAAAACAATGGACTTAATTATATTTGCATTTTCTAAATTAAAAGTCACATGGATACATACTTTATATACTCATTTGAATTAGTGGTAGAAGTTATTTTTTCAACGTGATTTATGAGATATGTGAGAATAATTTTATCTAAATTGGCACAAACGTAATTTTCTAACGATCACACAAACATACTTAAATTTGTTTCATAGATTCCCATGTGTATGTCAATGGCATAATTCCAGCCTTAATTTGCAATATGATTGCCACAACTTATGTCCCATAAGTGCATAACCCATTATTGGATATATTTCTTTACCGGAAAATTAATCTTTTGATCCTTGAATTTTGGACCCGGTTGTAACTCAGTCCTTGAATTTTAGCTCGGTGCAACTCAGTTCTTATAGTTTTGACTTGGTTGTAACTCGGTCTCTAAACTTTGAATCACTGCAACTAGTCTTTATAATTTTAACCATTTTATAATTTAGCTCATAACATTTTATTATATATATGATTTATTTTCTAAACTATAGGGACTTAATTATAAAATAACTAAAACTCTAGAGACTGAGTTGCAATGAGTCAAAGTTCATGGATTGAATTCCAACAGAGTTAAAGCTACAAAGATTGAGTTGTACTTAGTTATAGTTCAAAGACTAAGTCATAACCAAATCAAAAATTGAGGGATCAAAAAATTAATTTTCACTTTCTTTACCAAGCATGGAACTCATTCATATACATATATGCTAACAAGTTTTTATGGGAATTTCAAAATTTGAATTTGATAATTTATTAAGATCAAGTTCTAAAACTAAAAAAAAAAATACTTGTAAAGGTGTTATTAAATTACTCCATTAAGTCTTTTTTATAACCAACGTTCTCTTTCATATAGGGTGTTCCTTTTTATAAGTAACATGTTATTTTTGTTTAAGAATTTAATTAATTTTCCCCCATTTTTAGCTACAATTAATTATATGTTTATCTCATATATTCTCTCTCTGACTCTTCCTCTCCATAAATAAGGATATATTAGAAAAAATTGCATATTTAATATATTTATTGTTTTTGCAAATTAGTTCATTTTACATAGTTTGATGGTTTTTGCTCATAGAAAGAATTGGATGGAGTACTTACTAATAAGAATCAAGCATTGGTAGCAAAATTTAAGCTCCCATATTTCTTTGTGAGTTATAAGTCTCATAGTTGTTATTGAATTATTTTGTTGACAATTTTTCCCCTTTCTTTTCTCATTTAGACTCTATTAGCCTGTTTAGTTCATGGAGTGCATAGCAATGCAATGGATGGGAATGTAATGTAATGTAATGATGATTACATAGCATTTGTTTGGTATGTTATCAAGAAATCATGAAATAGAATTTATATTTTATTTATAAAAAATAAAAAAATGTGAAATAAACTTTTTAACTTTATTAGGACTAAAAATGAATGATATAAATGTATAAATACTAATTTATGAAATATACAAGTACCCATATGTTAATTCATACAAGCTGTAATCCGGATTACATAGCTAAAGCTATGTAATGTGGATGACCTAATTTGATATAATCCATTGTAATCAGGGTTACATTCGATTGCATTACCATACCAACCAAACAATGTAATCAACAAAATACATCAGGATTACATGTAATCCTCTTTCATGTAATTGAACTAAACGGGCAGTATATGTTCACATACTACCTTTAATCTTTAATATAAAAATCAGTTAATTTTTTTATTTGAAAATTTTAATTATTAAAGAAGCTAATTAACTAATGTATTTATTATTTTTCTTTAAACTAATTTGTTGAGTTATATATTGATATATAATTTAATAATATACATACATATTTTAAATTATATGTTATAATTAAGTAATTTATTTAGTTTTTTTTAGTTTCTTCAAAAAGTTAACTAACTTTTATATTAATAATAGTGGGTAATATCATATATGAAGGAAGGGGGAAGGATTTAGGTGGATAGATAAATACTGAGATAGAGACATTTTTTATAAGAGTCAGTTGATTTTTTTGGAAAAATGAAAAAGGTTAAAAAGTTTACATTTAATCTTTTAAATTTACATTATACTTCAATTTACTCATTTAAGTTCAAAAAGTGCATTTTTAATCTTTTTATTTTAATAAGTTAGTTTCATTCAATAGAAAATGCTGATTTAACAAATTTAAACAATTATTTTAGAATTAAATGATGATAAAATATAATTAAATTTTAAAATATAAAAATGATTATATTATATAATTAATTTTGAGCATATTTTATAGGTATTTAATCGTCAACCATTCAAATTTTCCAAGTCAACATTTTCTTTTATAAGAAGTTGATAGGAATCAAAATATATTTTTTAAACTTAAATGAGTAAAATAAAACTTAATGTAAACCCCTATAAAATCGTATTTATATATTACATATATGGCCCCATAAAATCGTATTCACTTATTACATACAAGACAAGCTTAATCTTTTTATTCCTGGAATTTTAAGTTGATTATAACTCATTTTCTAAAATTTAATTTAATGTAATCCAATTCTTACGATCTTGATTTGATTTATAATTCAGTTTTTAAACTTTGATTCAATATAATCTCATTTATATAATGTAACTATTTAAAACTTTTAGTCTTTATATTTTAGATGATTAAATTATTTATTTAATTATAGGAATTGAATTGTAGTGATTTAAAGTTTAAAAATCAAATTTTAATTGGATTTAAATTATATAGATTGAAAGGTATCAAGTCAAAATTTAATAATTGAATCAAAATCGAGTTAACACTATATGAACAAAAAGGTTAATTTTTCGTAATAAAACTATTGATTGAAATGATAAGTAGTTTTACTTTTGTTAGATGAAAAATAAAATTTTAAATTTTAGAAAGTATATTTATTGAGAGAGACAAAAAATTTTTATTATCTAAAAAGGATTAGTCATGAGCGAATGAGCCTTTGATGCTTGTGCATTTAGCAAGATTCTTTCTCTGTTTTTTCTTTTTTGCTTTTGAATTTAGATTCTTGTGTGTGGCATTTCAAAGTAATTTCCCTTTAATTCTATCCCTTATCCTTCTTCCTTGTGTCGCCACCGCACGACACGGTTGGTACGGTTGTACTCTGAACTCTCCTCCATGGCATTCTCTTCCCCTTCGAAATGCACCCTTCTTCGCTCCTTTCACTTTCGCCCTCCTCTTCTTTCTTCTTCTTCTTCTTCTTCTTCCCTGTGTTTCACTTTTCTTCACTCTGCTTTATCTGCTTCTCAACGTTCTCGCAAATTTCCACTCAGTATGGAAATCCGATGTGCTGAAAGAGAAGTTGCCTCACCTAAGCGAGATGTTGATCCCAAAGCCGGTGTCGCTGTTTATAAACCCAAATCCTATGAAGTTCTTGTCGCTGATGCTGCGAATTCCCTCGCTTATGCTCTTGAAGACGGAAAATCTCCCCTTGAGATTGATTTCCCGTAAAGCTCTTCCTCTCCTGCTTGCGTTTTTGGTTTGCATGGGCTTCAACTAGGTGTACAGTAACTTCATATTTCTAAAACTTGAAAATGGGGAAAATTTTTTTGCACTTAGTAGCTGGTAGCATACATAACTCACTTGTAGGAGGAATCAATTCCTCGATTACCCCTTATGTTTCTGAGAGGATCAACATCTTCTGTGTTTAACATTGAACCTTTACGTGACAAAAGATGACATTGAAATTTTAAATGTTGTCAAAACATTCTGAAGTGAGTTCAATTTGGCTAGAAGATGAAAAGAGACTTCATGAGATTGAAGGACTCAAGGGTGAATTTCTTATTATTTATTCGTCATTCGATAGGAAAAAAGCATCGGATGGTAAGTGGAATGTTGCAAGGTGGATGTCATGCTCAGCTCTCGCTGAACTGATAAATTCTTACGTTCTTCTTCATTGAACCGGTATATTTGTTCAGTCACGTGTAGAATTTTGACTGGGGAGAAAATTAGGTGAACGGAGAAACTTTAAGATTTATAGCTGAACACTATAGCATACTCAAAATGAACTGCCATTTTATTGTTCAAAAGTGAAATGTAACTCTCGAGTTCTTGGTGAAAATATTACTAGCCAAAATGAGTGAAACTTGTATGTTCACATGTCATCACATTTATCTTACATAAATGTTTTCTTTTACATTATCTTTTGTTGTGTTTGCATGATTTTTGTGCTAAATTTGACAACTCAGTGGTAGGTATCAGTATCTGCATTCTTTCTCTTTAGCCGTGTAAGCCATAATATGCCTATTTAGTTATGCGATATGTGATGTAATACTCTAATTCAAATAATTAAACAACTAATCATTTTTATATTGCTCATACTGGTCATGAGTCATTGATAACTATGCACTTATAATGTTCATAGTGTTATGTGTTAATGCACTCTCAATGCTTAGTTTATATCCGTGGGTTCTAGATATTGTTATCATTTTTTAGTGGGAAGAATGCATGTAAAAGGCATCATTTAGGTTCTGACATTATTGGTTGTAGCTTTTATATGCTATCATTTCTTTACCTGATTTTGCTTCCGGGGCTTATGTCTTCAGGCCTTTGCCCAGCAACGTTTCTTCTTATAAGGTACCATTCTTTTCTCTCATGACTCATTAGCGATTAAGTTAATTATTGTGGTCAGATCATGAACAGTCAATCTTTATATTCTTTTCCATCTTAGTATCTAGTGAAGTAAAGGTTGAAAATGGACCGATCAGGTGTATTGCAATAATTGGGTCAAATTTGACCAGTTGACATTCTTAATATGCAGTAAAAATATTTTAAAATGATCCTATCCATGTGGGACTCATTTGTGGATGTTATCCAATTTATAATTTGTACATAACAATCAATTAAAAGTTGGATACAATATGACGGTTCTGTATCCATTACATTCATAATAACTTATGGGCGATGTTTAATGGATGATTGAGTGGATTCATGAATAATGGCTATAAGTGCAGACTATTCTTGTCTGACAAGTGAAACTATTATTGATCCTTAAACTCGTGGTATATGATAACTTACATGCTATTGCGGATCTATATATTTCTCCTTATCTATTGTTGTTTTTTTTTTTTGTGTTTTCTTTTAATGGCAATTGTGATTCTTGTATCAATTGTTTCAATATTTTCCTTCTTTTTATCTAATCATCTATAAATTTTTATGGCTAGATGTTGATTTTATTCTTTGAGACATCATCTCATTGACAGT
Organism: Vachellia collinsii; assembly: GCA_006871305.1. NCBI lineage: Eukaryota > Viridiplantae > Streptophyta > Magnoliopsida > Fabales > Fabaceae > Vachellia > Vachellia collinsii. Next base: position 10,782 of record QFDD01005960.1, on the reverse strand, counting down.
TTCTAGACCTTTGTAGGCATGTTTACCTGATCATACTGCACATAATTTTCTCAAATTCCTAAATATTTCAAGGGATCTTCAGATGAATTCAATGATGCCAACATTCAACTTGCCTTGGCTGTTGTGAGAAAGCTCCAGGAAAGGAAGGAGACCAGAGCTTGCATAGTAAGAAGACACATTTTTGCCTTCACTTCCCATGCCAGAAGTACTTGCTTATAACTACTGATTCTTATTTGGACAAGATATAATTGTATTTTGGTTCTAATTCTAGGTATTCCCTGATAAGCCAGAAAAACGAAGGGCCTCTGAGTTGTTCAAAGCAGCTCTGGATTCAGTAAAAAAATCACGTTTACTATTCTTTATTGTTTTCTCGCTTTTTATGTTATTATGATGGGCAAAACTGATCAGAGTTCAATTCAATGTAGAATTATATTCTTTTGTATTGGCCCAACTAAATGTCATCTTCAGAAAAGTCTTTCCAAAAGTATCCTTCCACGTCAACAATAACAATTAGCAATTGATTGGTGGTTGTTGACACCAAGAGTATCTCCCTCGTATTAAAGTTTTTCTTATTTTAAAGAGTGATTTTTGCTATGCTTCAGATTGATGGCATCTCCATAGGTTCCCTGGATGACGTCCCTGGTGGCCCTCTCACTTCATTTTTCAGATCTATTAGAGACACCCTGGATTTTGACTTTGAAGATGAGAATGAAGGCAAGTATTGGGGGAAAATATTTATGTGACTATTGTAGGCTGTCATTGGTGGAATTAAAATGTAAAGGTACAAATGAAGACGTGAAAATGAGTGGATATATCTAGACTTTGTTTTAAGATACCTTGTTAAAATTTTCGTCTGCATTTTCAACTTACCATTTTACTCCCACCAAGTGTATCCTTATTCTTAAGTTATATCTTGTTGACATCAAGTGTAGGTTTGTATCGCGTGATCATGATTGAAAGAATTAGTTTGACACTTGTGTCTCTTACAAATGCAGGTCGTTGGAAGACTAGTGAGCCACCTACACTATACATATTCATTAATTGCAGTACACGTGATCTTGCATACATAGAGCAGTACGTGGTATGGTAACTTTGAAAGAGAAACATTTGTACAGTCCTTAATGGATTTAACTGTCTATTACGAACAGAACTTATATTATATCAGTGGCAGGCTGCTTTAGTATGATGCATATAATCATTAGTCTGTAACTTCTTGGATTGTGCAGGAAAAATTTGCTATTTCAGCGCCAACACTTCTATTTAATCTTGAGCTAGAAACCCTGCGGTATATTTTCATGTCATTTGTTGGCTCTGATCTATGTCTGTATTCATAAAATGCATTTATTAGTGACAGACTATAGTAATTGACTTTACAGTGCTGACTTAGGCCTTCTAGGCTTTCCACCTAAAGATTTGCAGTACCGATTTCTTTGTCAATTTACTCCAGTGTTCTATATTCGAATCAGAGAGTATTCAAAGGTACCTTTTCATTTAACCTTCTCTAGATATTGATTCTTCTTGCAATTATGAGCCTTGCTTGTTTACTCATTCTATTCTTCAGACAGTTGCTGTAGCTCCTTATATTGTCAATTACAGTGGAGCACTGTTTCGCCAGTATCCTGGTAGGCAAAATATTCTTGAATCATATAGTTTGAGATTTTTCCTTCTTCTTTGACATTGACAAAAATGTAATTGGATCTCAACTTTATGATATGTAAGGTCCTTGGCAGGTGATGCTTAAGCAAGCAGATGGTTCTTATGCTTGCGTAGCTGAGAGTGCAACCCGCTTCACCCTTGGTGAAGTACGCTCGTAGACTTTACCTTATTTGCTTTATAATTTTATATGCTTGCATGCTAATCTGTTAACTGATCTAGGCCAAAGATGAATTGTTGAGGGTCCTGGGACTTCAAGAAGAAGAGGGCAGCTCTCTAGAATTTCTTCGAAGAGGCTACAAGGTCTACCCTTGATAAAGAATCTGCCCTTTATAATTCTATGTATGCTTGTAGCTAGATTTCGTTGTCATATTTATTTATTTAAACGCAGGATTTCCTCTCTGGTTAGAATTTGCACTTGCAATGGCCCTACTTGGGCATTCTTCTTATAACTAGAATGTGGCCCTAAATTAGTTTTTTGTGCGAAGTGATTTTTAAGTGTGCTGGCACATGATCCATCTCTTTCTTGAGTTTGTAGTAAGATACAGCAGCTACTGTTCTTATCGCCTTCACAAAGTTGGGTGCCGACTTTTAATATACACTGTTCTTCGTAATACATAATAGAACATTAGACCTAAGTGGTATTGGCAATTCCTCCTTGGTTTAATTTTATAATCTGATGATGCTATTCTTGCTTCTGTTGATATATGTGCATCAGTGGATTGAGTTTATACAATTGCGTATCCTGGAAATTTTGGTTCCTTTCAATGTTGAGTAGACTTTTTTTGTGTGGCTATTATGGCCCTATTGATCTTATTTTGAGATACCCTATCATGTTCATGTCTTAATAAGTCGCATAACTGGTCCTTGAATTGTGAGATTCTGCAGTCAAGCACATGGTGGGAAGAAGATGTTGAGTTAGAAGAATCTTCTGCATGGCGGAGTTGATCTCTTCCACAATCCTGAAATAGGTTCAGGATCTTATTGGATCCACTCAACCTGATTTTGGATGAATCATCATGTATTCCACTAATAGCACAACCTTTTTTCTTGTCTTGTATATTCTTTGATGTAATGTAATATTTCATTTGCCTCTTTTTTTGTTGTTTGAAACTTCTGTCTCCCGCAACTGTGGCCAAGGAAAGAAACCCCGGACGCAATTTGCAGCATATCAGATCAACTTGTGTAAGATACAGCCCAATTAATATGAAAACTCAGAACCCCAATTCAATGCTGTACGCGCATTTTTATCTTCTACACTCCCAACACTTCTTTGCTTACTGATTAGACACATTTCTCCTTATATATGTACACACATACACATATTTTGATACATGAGCATTATGCTATTCATGACTTGTAAATTTTATGGTTTGTTATAAATTATATACTCCCTCTAGTCTTATACAAAAGTTACAACTAAGTAAATTTTTTAAATCAAAATGTTGATTAAAATAAGTTAAAAGTAAGAAATGTGTAATATATTTAATTTTTTTCTCCTAAATATACCCTCATTTTTGGAGAAAGCAAGTATGTGACAGTGAGTGGAAAAATTGAGAATGTGTAATATTTAATATACAATTAAGTATTTAATAGGGGTAAAATTTAGAGAGTAAATCAAAATTTCAGACGAAAACTAAAAAAGTGTAACTTGTACATTTCGAGCCACAGGCACAGGGTATAACCAATATATAGATGACTCTTATGATAAGCATTTTTTATAAAATAGGTTATAAGCATAAGTAACCAAGGAAAGGTAAGAAACTGCTTTTTTGTTATATTTTATTTTGTGTTAGTTCATTCTCACACTATAAACAAATAAACAGCTCCCAAGCATTATTGTACACCCAAATCTCCTACAGAAAAGAAAGTGGTAGGTTTATCGAAACTCAAATCAGCACATGCAACAAACAAAACAACCAAGTTATACTTACATTTCACTATACAAAGTTAAAACTCTTGGTCTCATCTGCATGTGAACTGAGAGTGTGACAGGCAGAGACAGACACAAACACAAAGGAACTACTACTCTTTTTAGTTGCTAAACAAGTGATGAATCAATCAATCTCCATGATCATAAACACTGAAGTCAGGTTCTGGAGGCTTTTGGAGAGAACGAAGCTTACGACCACGAATGGCTTTAGCCGCGAAGCGAGAAGCATACATGGCTGAACCAATCCCACTCCTGGATGAGCTCTCAGTTCTTGAAATCAAGGCTTTTCCATCATCATCAGAACCATAATCTTCATCCTCTTCCTCCATCTCCTCCTCCTCCTCCTCCTCTATCATTTGTGACTCCATCATCTTCCTTTTGGCATACCTTCGCCACGCAGCCTGAATGAAAGTCGCTGCCCATGTTCTCCACTGCTGCGAGTAGTACCGGAAGGTCTGCTGAACCTGTCTGCTATGGAGGCGCCTGAACTGTGAAGCCACAAACTTCAACATCTCTGCTTCCAAAGCAAATGCTTCAACTTCATTGATCGCTTTCACTGTCCTTGTAGATGATGGCAAGTTTGCTGCAGATTTAGGGTCTAATGCCCATGTCAGAAGCTCTTCTCCACAAAAATCACCTTCTTTGAGAAGGCCTCTATTGAAGAATCCACTTCTTCCACCGCCTGTGGTCACACTCTCTAAACGACCGCGTATGATGAAGAACATCTCAACTACCGGATCTCCTTCCCTAACAATGTATGTTCCCTCTGTGTATAAACTTGGCTTCAAACGCTCACAAATAGCATCCAGCAGGCGTTCGTCCATATTAGCGAAGAGAGGAACCTGCACATGATACATGACATACAGAAAGCCAATGAGGAAAAAGGCATTACATTTCATTATAGTATGAAAATTTAACCCGGCTCAGCTGGTCAAACCAGCAAACTAATAAATCAGTCCCCTGGCTGATCTGGTAAAGAGGTTTGGACAGGTTGAATTTATATTTTCATCGTAAGCATAAAATGCCATTGTTTTGAGGTTAAAAATAAAAAAGAAAAGAAAAGAAAAAAAAAAAAGTTGTCCGTGAGTTTTGTGCTTTTTTAACTCTGTTTACAGCCAATGACATTGCTTTTGAAGCTCAAGCTTAAAACTGTGATGATGAACCATCCCAATATGAAGGTGTATATATGTAGGGAGACTCAGTACTAAGTTCTAAGGAATGTAATCACCAATAAAAGTCTAACAAGTAAACAACATGTAATGACAAATTTTAATGCAGAAAATGATAACAAGTTCACATTACTCACTGGTTATTGAAACTTTTTAACGGTTACATTTCCTTTTTAGGACTTTATAGTGATTCATGCACACACACACTTGAGTATGCTTACCCTTCTAACCAAATTCAGGCAAAGATGCCGTTTGATATCCCTCCTTAGATCTTTGGGAAGACTCTGAACCAAGGACTCTTCGTCGACTCCTCGTGTTTCCATCCATTTGTATTGATCATAGCGTCTAACTCTTTCCCTTAGCTCTTGAGGAAGCACACGGTGATGCATCCACTGCTCAGAATCACGCCTTTTGATCCTCATTTCCTCAAGACGAACGGTGATTGATTGAAGGTAGTTCTGTCTCACATTTAATAATTGCCTTTTTGACTATGAACAAGAAAGCATGTAAGGAAAATAAAACTTTGAAGCTAGGCCTTTTGCTTTTGCTTACCTGCACTTTTCCAATGAGAAGAGCCATAAGGACAAGCCCCAGAATACATATAAATATGGAAAAACAAGCCTCCCCAATATAAGTACTGGTGTCAAGTCCCTGCCCAAGTGTGCTGAGGTGAACAAAACCAAAGGTCATCAGGCTTGCAAGTATTGTGAAGAAATATAGCATTACTGAAAATCAAGGCTTGCTAGCTTGATTCAAACTCTAGTTAAAAAAAAAAACAGTGCATTCGGTTTTTGATATAAGAGTTAGATAAACTAATTTTTTATATGAGCCATATTCTTTGGTTTTTCCTTCCTCACCATGATTATGCTGTCAAATTTAACCATGTTTTGTATTAAGGAAGTAACTGGTGAGTAAAAAAAGTTAACAGCATAAGCCACTGCTTATTTTCTGGGAACAAAATGAACGGAAACGAGAAGAAGCATATACACATATATATATAAATTTATATATTCCTAGAGATACACACACCTGACGTTTTGAAGGCCCCACCAGAAACATAGAAGGAATTTACTCCACATATCACTGGAGGCAGTAATACCCTTCTCTATAACTCTTGTGTAGATTCCATAATCAAATAGTGGGTCTTCACCTCCAGCTGCACAATTCCTGTCAAGAATATCGCCATTGACATTCTTCCAGGCTTCGTATCCGGGATGGTGCCGATTCGAGCTCTCACAGTACAAGAAATGTCGAATGCATCCTTGAGAAGCAGCAGCAGCACAAGCCTGCTGCCAGCATGTGTCATTTCGTTCAATAGCTAGTAAGTACCACGCAGCCCCTACTATCTGTGACATCACATAAACACAATCCATTAGAAGGATGAATGAATTAGTGAGGTGGTTGATTAGTTATTAGTTAGACTAATCACCTGGTTAGGCTCTATAAATAGAAGTCTTATAATGAGGTTTAACAGCTGAAGGGATATTGATCCTCACCATGTAAAGAGAGAGTATAACTTGGAGTCTCTCTCATAATTCCCAAGGGTTTTGGGGTTTTGGGATTAATTCATTGTGAATTGTTTTAATAAACTTATGCTCTTTCTTGATGAATCACATTATTTCTTCATATAGTTCTTGTTATTACTCTTCAATCAATACATTTAACACAATCACAAAACTTGCTATCATTACTCCATTATTCAAACAGCTCATATTGAAACACAGTGACGTGTGAATTCATGAACAATTCAAGCATTGGGAAGCAAAAGGAGAAGTCAATTAAGAAGCATATATCACTTTTACAGCATGAAATTAGATGAACTTACATGGCTAACAAGCATGTACCAGACCAAATAGTAGGTGGCGCCCACAAGTGCATTATCAGAAAAAACAGCAGCTGTCTTCTTAACTTCGGTAGCTAAAGGTATAAAGCGAGCAAATCTTGGAATATATTGTAGGATGACCACTCTCAATAGTGTTGTTTTTGTTGCCAACACCTCTAAACTTTTTGCTTTGCGAAGATAGTCAGCCACCACAATCTGCACTGGAAACATCTATATATAACATACCACTTCTTGGATACAAATTCCCAAACCTGACTCCAAAGACAAAGGTTTTTTTTTTTTTTAAAGATCAGTGACTGTAGCCAAAACTGTCCTTCAATTCTAGTCTAAATATGATGATTTATCATCACTATCCTTACCAGAATCGTGAGCAAACTATACAGCTCATCTTCTTTTTGTGGCAAAAGTCCTAGTCTCTTTTTCCTCTCATCATCTCTACATAATATTTCATAGCTAGCAGTAATAGATATGTAATTACTGCATCTCCCTGCATATAAAGCTTGTATAGCTTATTTCATTCATTTTGCATCTATGACATATTTATAATACCTCAAACAAAATATCTATGCAACACTGTCAAATTAGATTTACATTTAGGAATTAAGAGGAAGAGAGTGTTGCCCAAGATAAGACTTTGCATGGGTGGTTATATCCTTTTTTTGATATTCCTTCTGGCTCCTAATATAAGAGTCAGATAATGGGTTTATTTTGATTTTAAATATAAAAATCCAATTCATTTTATCTCTTAAATTTATAATTTTTGTTGTAAAGTATCCTTACTGATTAAAGTTTCATTAAGGGGTAGTTCCAATGCATATAATTAAAAAGGGTATTTTAAGAAAATCAACACCCATTTAATTAAAATAACTAAATTATTTTTTTAAATATTTGTAAATTAGTTATCTAGCACTTATATTAATAATGGAAGGTAGTATTATGTTTTTGGACTGGGCCTAAATTCAATGATTTGGGTATTTGTCACTAGTTTTTTCAATAGAATTAGTACAAGTAGAGGAGAAACTCTTGAAGTAGCTAAGCAGTAGCCAAAAGAAGAAGCTGATGACAATAGCTTGGTCCAACCTGTGGCAATGGAAGCACAGAACTGAAATCAACAATGAAGTAACGCCCAAGGTATCTCTTAGCAATCTTCTTAGGATCAATGACGAGTTCGCCTCGCCCGAACACCCGAGAGGATGGCGCGATATAAGCTGTCCGGAATTGGAAGCCCATGCGGATGAGATAGATAGAGTCAAGTATTGATCTCAGAATGATAGCAGTAGATGCAAGTGCAGTATCAATGGCAAGGCAGTGAGATTTGAGGTTGAAGTAAGGAAGATAGAAGAAGAGAGGATCACATGAAACAGAAATAATGCAAAGAAGCTCAAAAAACTTGTTCCACAGCAAAAGGGTCTTGTCTTGAGGATCAAATATTTTAGTCTCTGATACTTTAAGATCTTCTGGGAAAACTTGCCAGGTGACTCCACTTTTCAGTGATCTTCCAAATGTCTTTAGTCCATCTGATCCTCTCTTCATTCCCATCCTAAAGGATCTTGATGCATTTTTTTTCTCACGTGGCCTACCCTCTATATTAAATCTGAGCTTCTTCATGATTCCTCTGGGGCTGGATTGCACTGAACTATTAGAATCAAATTCATCCAACCTGTATCATCATCATCACTACCGTTAATGGATGCTTATTTCAACAACTAAACACAAACAGGATGTATTATGAACTCTGAATTCTGAAATCATTCTCTTTCCACATTGTTGGTCTTTACAATTTGATCTAATTTTGGTTTTTGGTCAGTGTAGTTTTAGATTGAGGTTTATTGTCCCTTTGAGTTTCTTCCATCCACAACATCAGTATCTGTAGTTTCGTAAGAACTTGGATTTAAGTTTAACATCGTTAACTTTACGTACTTACAACGAATTTTGGTTTTGATCTATATGAGGTTAAACTCATCCAAACCTTTATAAAACTATATAGATTAATAAAACGTTTTGGATGGAAGATATTATGATGATGATAAATCACAATTTGAAATTATAAGGATCAAAACTAGATTAAACTGTTAAGAACAACAATAATATTAACCCTTCTCTTTCAATATGTTTCTTCATGAAACATCAATGAACACACACACATATACAATAGTTGTGCATTCTGTACCTCACAAATTTATCCCTTTGGTCGTATGAATTGTAGCAGGAGTTGAACATCCTGAAGAAATCACATTAGCATCTGTATAGTAATTAACCTCCACAATAAATGGGCTGCAAAATGTAGCAAAGTTCTTATCAATTCATATCAACATATATTTCAACGTGCTAGACAACCTCACATAACAAACAAAGCTATATATTCTAGAAGAGGGAAAATCTTTATATAGCTACCTATACTCTCTCTATTTTTTTAATACATGTTGTCTAAAGTTTTTTTTAGATCCTATTTCTAGGTATTTGAGCAATTGACTAATTCAGATTAAAGTTTTATGATCAAAATGTCTCTTCCCAGGAGTATTTTTCCGCATGGTTGATCTTGATTTTAATTTACTGCGAATTTATTTCCAACATGCATACACAACCTCACCAAAATCATAATTTCACATTATTCATAAACAGATAATTGAGCCAGTGTTATAGGCACGTTGTATTTCCATCTATATCATTCCACTAATAATATGATTATTTTCTATATTCAACACAATCCCAATATCCACAAAAAAAAAAATGCAAGGTGCAACATGATATGAAACAACACAACATCCAAAAGCATATGCTGTGGTTATATATATAATTTGAAGAATTGGCGTATTAGATGAGAATGTTAAATACGTATGAGACATTTTATAACTAATAATTTCGACCCCGAAATTAACAGAGGGAGAGGGATTGTTCATAGCTGTTGTTCTTCTTCTTTTCTGCAGAAGAAATTCACCTCGATTCTTCCCATTGGATCATTTATTTAAATAAGTAAAACCTCATAGCTGATCGATTAAAACTGAAATCAAATTGGGGAAGAAAAATAATCTTCAATTAAAAGAACATAAAGTGAGGGGACTTACAATGAATGTTCGAACAGGTAAAAGAAGGTGTGAGGAGAAATGAGAAAGAAGAGAAATTTAGAAAGGGGAAGAAATTGATTGAAGAGAAAGTTTGAAAATGGCCCATAGAATTCGGAAGTTAAGACAGTTATTATCGTTATACAGCTCCTTGCTAGATTTGTACCACACGTGTGTACCTTTGAGCCTTTGGCTTGCTTTCTTCAAATTTTACTACTTGGGACACTTCTGTTATTATCAGGTGATTATTATTATTATTATTATTATTATTATTATTATTATTATTATTATTATTATTGTATTGTTATTATTATTTAGTGTTGGTAAAAAAGAAAAGGCAATGAAAATAAAACAGATTGACAAAATTTCTTTAGAGAGGAAAAGGAATTACTAGCTCCGATACTAAATATAAAAGTTAAATAAGGGGTTTGTACTCTCAAATTTATCATTTTTTTTAAAATATCATTATTGATTACATACAGTAAGGGAGTTTTTATAAATGAATGACTATAATGTATATGATTAAAAACGACATTTTATAGAAATTAATGCACATTTATTACAAATAACGAATTCAACTAATTTTTCCAATCTACAAATTAATTATCAAACTCTTAATATTAAGAACCATGTAGTAATATTTAAGTTTTTTTTTTATATATTTTTTTTAAATTTGTGGTGAACTTGTTGTGAATTGTTTAACCAGTCAAGATTTATTAAAATGAATCATCCCCTCTCATTTTTTGTGAATCAAAATTTGTGAACACATTCTGGGTTTACTCGTTAATGCAAGCTTAATCACTTTCAATTCTTTGGACATTGATTGACACCTAATTTAAGTCAACCTCTTTTAAGATAGAATAGCCATGGAAATATGCTTATTCTGTTCATTATACCGTAGCTAGCAAAAACACTCGTGCATTGCAAGGACTACTAAAATAAATAAATGTATTACTGATTATAACATAGTTCATTGACATAAGTAGTACAAATTCTTCTCATTGTTAGGAAAAGATATATGTATCAAAAAGGGGGGAAAGATTTAGAGCAATGGTTAATCATACTGTAAAGAATGTTTCTGTTTTCAAATCTCTTATGTAAATCAACCGTTTATTCAGCTTT
>QFDD01005959.1:0-16266 GCA_006871305.1 Vachellia collinsii | reverse complement strand
GGCGGTGGTCTTGCCCATCGCAGTAGCACGGCTGGCTGAGGTTTATCGACGTCCATCACATATTGACGTTCCCAGGGAGCAGCATGACGTCCATGTGTAGTCATAGATGGGAATGTACGTCTCATTTTAATTAATATTTCGATTAATTCATTACAATAATAATGTAAAATTTAAAGTTCTGATACATATGGTAGAATCCCATAAAAATACTCTTAAAATTTCTGAACCCCAAAATCTGTGTCTCCAACGGCACAAATGCCAACTCAGTGTATTTGTACCAAATTGGGATTTGAGAGTGTTGTTAGATTAACTCATTATCACTCTTATTACCTCCATGCTCCTCACTACCACCAACATTCTCCTCTGGGATCCTTCTAATTTAACAATTAAGATATTATCTTTATTTTAAATTATGTAACATTAAAATAATTTTTTAAAGTAAAATTAGGGGAAAAAAACAAATTGAAACTGTTCAAATTTGGTGCTCATCACTTTTAAAAGAGGGGGAAATGAAAAAAGAAAAGGAACCTTCGATTTTAGTGTAGTCATATCAACAATCAACCCATATATGTATACGGAGGAATGAAATATGTTCACATTTTTACCTATCTTCATCATAAAAAAGAAGAAGAAAAATATACAAATTCCAACAAACTACATTGATCATAATTTATGATTCACAAATCTTGCTTCTCTATTTGGTGTAAGAAATGATAATATCTCACTTGTCGTTGGGACTTTTTGGTAATCAAATCATCTTTGGAATCTCACAATAATTCTCCTTAAATTTAATAATAATGTGAAAATGTAAATTATAAAGGGGAAATTAGGTACAAGTCTCAAGGAATAGACAAATCACCATTAGATCATTTTAAATCATGAAATTGAGTTGAAATCCTATAGAATTTTTGTTAGAATGATTGCAAATATGAAAATACTCTATTACCTGTGGTTATTTGAATTGAAATACAAAAGAGAAATGCGTGAAAGAGAAGATGGTAGAATGTTTTCTTACATCTGTAAATTAATCTCATGATTTTGAGGAATATGATAGTGATTGCCTTTTATTCTATTGAACATGTAACGTAATTTCCCTAGTTATAAAACTGAATGAGGGAGATGAAGTACCTATCTGGTTTAGCACTAGGAGTTTAAATAAGCAAAAGTCATTATAAATCTCATTTACCCCGTTTGGCTAATTTTTATTAAACCCAATTCAATTGCGATTTTCATTCCATGTTAGCAATAAGGGGGTTGCTCACCATGAAGCTATCTACCGTCTTGAACGTTGCTCTGCCTGAATTATCTATCCCATATATTTTGTAAATATTTTTTTTTCTTATTTCTCAATTTTTTAAGTATATATATGGAGCTATCGTTCTCCATCAATATCTTTTTCCTTCATCACCCTCACTACTCACTCTATCACAGATAATTTTGTTTAAAACACTATCTGCATTTAATATAAGACCTTTTAAAGTATGGATTCGAAACCTTAGTTATTTTCGTCACATTATGATATATTAACCCTTTAATTCCAGTGATACAGATATACGTACACACACGCACGTACGTTTTGTATTAGTAGAGTAGTAGTGTCATCTAGTAATGTATAAATGTCAAAAGAAGAAGATGAGGAGATTTTATCACGTTTGATAACACGTGGGAGGGATAACTTCAGGAGACGTAAATGTAATTCCTTATTTTGCTTAATGCATCCACAAAGGCACAAATCTAACAGGAATTATTCTCTACCAGATTGGGAAGCAAACCCATGAGAGAGGAAACTTCATTATGAATTCACATCACTTTATTTTACCTTTTGTTGAAAAAAATAAAAAATAAAGAGATCCACAACAAACATATCTCCTCCTTAATTCTCTTATTCCCATCAAGTAATACTATTTATTATATATGTAACAGAAACCACCATGGCTCTTGAACCTCCTCGCAATCGCTTCTACGAGGTCTTTGAACCTCACTGCAAATGGAACACATTTGAGACCCTCGATATCGATCTTAAAGGTATTCTTTCCTATTCTATACGTGTGTGGGTGTGTGTGTTCTCAGTTTAATGTCAGATAAACATGACAGAGACAAAGCAATATGCATTCACTTTGTAAAACATGAATTGACTACAACAATAGGGAATGGAGATTTGTCTCGTGTGTGAGTGTTGATTTATATGTAACTGATATGAAATATTCTGCAGGTTTCAAAATGGAACATATAAAGGTTCAAATCAACCACAACAAAGGGATGCTGGTGATACATGGAGAACGACCCTTGGTTGGCACGAGTAATAATGATAAATGGAGCCGTTTTCACAAAACCATCAAACTTTCTGAAGATTCAAACCCGAGTGAGATCCGAGCCAAGTTTTCCGATGGGGTTCTTTCCATTCAAGTGCCAAAACAGGTGAAACAACCAGGAGACGACGTCCTCGTGGTCGGAGAAGGTAATAGGAGGGATTCATCAGCCGGTTGGGGAACAGTGAATATGAATAATTGGGGAGCCATGAAAGCGGCGGTACTGGCTATGGCGGTGGTTACGGTGGGGGTTACGATCGGAGCTAAATATGTAGCACCACCACCACCAGTCGTTGTGAATCGGGTGGTAAAGGAGCCCGAAAATCGACCCAGACCCGGCTTTAATTTCCGGTTCTGAAATAGGCGGTTGATCAAAAACTGTAAATAGAATTCATGCTTTTAAGTTTTATCTGCATTAAACGGTGAACTTTGACATTATTGATAGTCTATATGTACGAGCATACGATCATAAAAATATATACTGCATTGCGAGTTGAGTATTTTTTTGTACGTTTATGAAATTTCATAAATATGAGGATATAGTATATAAACGAGAGTCAGTTGATTTTTTTTATTTATTTGACAATGATTTATAAACTAATATATATATAATCTAATAATTTACATAAGTATTTTAAAATATATGTTATAATTAAATAATTTATTTAGTTTTTTTTTATTTTTTTTAAAAAATATTTGACTCTTGTATTAAAAATCAAAGTGGTGAAAAATATTACTGGAATAAAGCATGCATCACAGCTTGCTTACATGGTGATTAAGGAGGTAATTGTTGATTATCTACTAAATTTACATGGTCGGAAGCCCAAAAGGAGCCCACGTCTTAGTTTGGTAGTGTTACAGGTGGAATTTAATTTCAACCACACCCCTCCACCTCATAAAAAAATTTGTCCCCATGGTTTAACAACTTGTGTGGGTTTAGTTTTTAAAAAATGATTATATACAATTTAAAGTAATTATGTGAAATAAATTTTATTTCGACTTAAGTGAAAATGATTATAAAAAGAGTTCATAAACAAACCCTTACAAATTGTATAAAAGTTTTTTGAGGTTAGATTGGGGTCAACTTGAGGTTAGACAGGTTATAATTAAAATAACATAATTTAATTAAAAATATTTTTAGTGAAATTTGAGATGTGTTTTATGGAAAAGTGGAATATATGCATTCAAGAGGTGTTAATGAACATAAAGGTTTTGTCACCTTGAAAAAACATGAATCCATCGAGATCTTTTAATATTTTGTACTTTATGAGGTCTTGGTTGGTATGTAAGCTCTGAACTTCTTATTTTTATTTTATTTGATATGGTGAGAAATCAGAATTAAAAAAAAAAAAACAGTTTACCCTGTTGTCTTCACTATTCCTCCTTCTCTTCTGTTCAGTCTTCTCCCACTCTTTGGAAAAGCCATTGTTTTTATAACATTCTGGGACTAGCAGGGTGTGATGCTGTCACTAAAGCTATTGTCCTTGAACTCTGACCACCATCTTCCTTTCATCTTCAACCATCATCGTCTTTAGCGTCTCAAGTCATTTGCAATTCCTAAAATTGCCCTTAGTCTCAGGTTTTCCCTCCACATTTCTCTTCGATTTTTCATCTACTCTAAAGATTCATTGCTTTTGTCCTAGATCTAGATCTCTGAAAAATATTCAAGTTCCATCTCCTCCCTTTGTTCTTCAGCATCTTTGGATTTAAATCGTGTTTGGATGTTAAAAAAATAATCCGATTAATCCATCCAAACTAGTGGGTTACCTGGATTAACACCGAATTGCTCAGCGTCGAAATGAGGTGTCTCGAGTCGCTTATTTCCCGGTTCAGATGCTGAGTCAAACTGAACAACTGGCTGATTCACTTGTTTTCGGCTTTAAACTATTCGTTCGAGTTTTTGAACCTTGGTATTATGAATATCTTGAAGCTTGATGATGGATAGCAAAGTTTGAACAAGGCTGTAATATCACTAGCAATTATAGCTCATATGTTCACAACCCAGACAAAATAATTAAAAAGAGAAGCTCATTTCAGAAGTACAAGATATCGTGAAAACAGAATGTCAATAGATATTCGATATCTGAAATGATATATTTCGGATCTGATACTAAACTATTTCTTTATTATCTCTTATTACTTCACATTTGCAGAGATATGATCATCCAAACTCACATCTCTTTCAGAATTTTGAAGATAAAACAAAGATATGATACTATTGGATGTAGCTCATGCCAAAGAATTGAACGGAAAGACGAAGTTGTTTTTGATATTGATGGTAAGGGCTTGTAATCCTCCCTTGTATCCCAATGGATTCTCTTTTAATTTTCTTGCTATTAATTTTTGGGTAAAATAACATCTAATATCCTAATGTCATTTTGTAGTTACATTTTGCACTATAATATTATTTAATATGATCCAACATCCTAAACCATCCTAAATCAAAAATAAGATTTGGGTACTTGATATGATTGAAAGATAATATTGATATTAAATGTATCAGAAAAATAATATTAAGATACTGAATGTTAATAAAAAAATAATATCGAGTTGCTGAAAATAACAACATATATTTCATGGTATTGTCAATTATTTTTTTCTATATCTCTGTTTTTATCAATCTTTCATACGCTTCCTTTTCATTTTGATATTAATTAATTTATGCCACATTCCTCATTTTTAATACTTCTCAAGGTGACATTTTTTTTTTGGTACAAGTGAGGGCTATTGCCCCACTAGAAAAAAATAAAATTAAGCTAAATGAGGATTTAATCCAAGAGAAGTATTGAAGCACAAGTTCCTCATATGTAAAGGAGGAGATCTCATAATAGAAGACACTAATAAACTTTCTTTTCCCAACGCATTTGCAATACTGTTTTGTTCATGTGATATATGAATCAGTTGCAAGTCCCAATCCATTTGCATCATTTGCCTAATTTGTAGGGAGATTAAACTGCAAATCTTGTATACTTCCTTACGCAGCAACATATCAATTAGGCACTTTGAATCAGATTCCTTAATCACCTTCTTAAACCCAAAATCCCACGCTAATCTTAAACCTCTATAGACACCCAATTCTTCTGCTTTAAACACAATGCATTGACAAAAATTTCCAAAGCAAAAATGACTAAAGAATAAAGTATGGTCCAGCCCACATAAAATTATATGTTGTAAGAATAATATTAATATTAGTTATATGATATAGTATTTTTTTCAATAATAGTTTGTTTATCATGTAATAGATACATGGTTTTGTAAGAAGGTTTTGCATTGTAATTTGGCTACTTTTCTTCACTCAATCTTTTTATCTAAGAAGAAAAATAAATATTGAAGTGAAAAAAATGGAGTAAGGAGCAATTCTATGCTTACTTGGATCCAACAATATGCATCATAAATCAACCTGCGGGGATAGCTCAGTTGGGAGAGCGTCAGACTGAAGATCTGAAGGTCGCGTGTTCGATCCACGCTCACCGCAGTTGTTTTTTTGTTTTAAACCTTTGCGGGTTGATCTTCTCGCTGGTCCCTTGGCCCTCCGTCGTTTTGCAAAAACCCTAATGCCAACCAATAGTCGTGAAATATGATCACATGTCGCCTCTGGAATAATCTTCCACTGCCAGTAACTTTTTACTCTCTTGGCAGTAAGCATTCCAATCTGATGTTTTTGACTCGGTTTTTCCAATATCCCGTTTGCTAACTCAGATGCCCTAATATGCAGCAAGCATCTTATGAATTATGATTCAACGACTGTTGTTTTGTTCTTTTAAAAAAAATTGTTCGTTCATGGAATATTTGCTACAATAAAAGTATGAGAATTCAATGATGGTGGCGATGAGTGTCTCTATAGTGTTTGTTTGTGTGTTCAAAAATTATTTTCTGAATCTTTTTAACTGCAGAGATTATTTTGAACAGTTGCTTATGGTTGTCAAATTTATTGTGCACTCATCAATGATAAGTAGGGTTCGTTATTTGCACTAAACAATTTTCATAGCTTCGTAGTCCATATCATTTCTGCCGCTCTGTTAAGATGCCAGATGCAACGGCTTTGTAGATTTTCGTTTATATGTGTGAGCATGGACTAATGCTCCAATGATGATCTATTCTGAAACTTCCAATTATATCGTTCCAATTCCTGAAACTTCTTACTTTGTGTGGAGCTGAAGGGACAACTGAGGAGCATTTGCCAGACTTCTCATGCTTTCTTTATTCATCTGCGTATGTTTAAGAATATCTTTTTCTCTCTTCCCCTTCTTGGGCTGAAAAGAAACATAAAGATGTAGGGGATCTGTTTAGTTCGCGCTATCCTCTTTTTGTTTTTTCCTACATCATCTGGTTTCTCAGATTGGATGTATAGGTGTTGCCACAACTCTTGTACTTTAAAAGTATTTTTGTTCTTTGTAGAAGAGGATCACGTCTGATTGATGCTAAGGAGGGCCTCAAGTGCTATCAGTATTAGTCATCTCCTTGCCGGAGAACTTTTCTGTGTCCATTGATGTGTTGTGATTTTGAGCTGATATAACATTAATAAATTCAACTAGTATAGTTAAATTTGGTGCTTTACTGGATTTTGCGTTTATCCTTGAGCAACTTCCTCTTCGTGTCCTCTGCAGTGTCCCCTAAGTATTTCTCTTCCGTTGTCATTTTGAATGACAAAATGCCATTGAATACAGCTCTGTCTGCGTTAACCCTTCTATGTCATCTCAGAGGCCTCTGTAAATGATGATGTCAGTTTACGCAGTTGCTGATGATTTTCCCTTGAAGTGCAAAGTGGCGGGACTTCTTCCAAAATCTTTCTTTCTATGCATTCATCAACAATTGGTGGGAATTCCTTTTTTGTGAATTAATTTTGCAAGGGAGTTTTGGGGAGGTTATTGAGTCAAATCCTTACCCCATCTTTCAGATTGTAAGGAACAACCTGCAATAGTGCTTAATATGTAGTTGGGCAAGGTCCATTTGTGTAGTGAAGTTTTGGAGATGATGGACAAGATCAACCTTTCTATTTGTTCTAGTGTTACAGGTTTGTTTCTCCTCAAAGGGTTTTTCCTTCTAGATTTCATTGCTCTTTTATCTAAGCATGACTTGCAGAGCCTCTTGTTCCTCTTTTTTGGGCTCACTGTTCTTCCTTCACTCGTTTTACTTTGCACAGAATCTTGTTCTACCTTTCTATTTCTTCTTTAAACTCTATGACCTTGTCTGGCATAGAGCTTATAAATTGTTTGAACAAGCTCTTTTTAGTTACTCTTTGTGCTTCTTGACTGTATCTTTTCTATCTAAAACAATATATACACTGTGTTATCCAGTTTGAGGCCAGGGTCATCATTTTTAGAAGGCATATAGTTCTTAATCAGAGAATCTTCATGTGCTTTTCCTTTTCTTCTGCCCTTATGGATTTGGTTAGCATGAGATTGTACCTTTGATGTATCTTTCCTTGCAATCTTGTGCATGTTCATCTCAGCATGATCTCCTTATCAATCTACCAAGTGTTTTCTAGATGACGGCCATGATTTTTTTTCGTTGCTGAAACAATATCCGGAAGATCCCCAGGTAAAAGAAATCTATCAAATCGTGGCTTCACTAGACATTTAGAGATGAGGAAGGGCGTGCTGTGAGCCACGAAATGCTTCAGCTTACATGTAACGCAGTTCAGCACAGCAATGTGTCTTATGCCACCCTGGGAGTGTGATGGCTTTGGTTGTTTCAGCAGATGCAGATTCACTTGACTTAGCATTGCATTTTTGTAGTTTCCAACGTTCTGCTGTTTTTGTTCCATATTATTACATGGTGAAGAAACAACAACTTATCTCACGTTTGATAAACTCAATTTTAGTTTCATTCTCCGTTTTGCAAAGTGGGTCTCTTTAGAGCTTGTGTTGCATTCTCTTCTGTTGAATTTCTGATTATTTGAGATTTGGCGAAAAGGTCGTAAATATCCATGACGATTACAGGGAATGTACATGAAAGATGAAACCATGAAGTCAAAACCATGAGAAACAAATTCGAAACTCAAATTCACATTTAAAAAGGAGAAAAAAATAGTATAAGAAATTCGAACCTTTCAGTTCTCAAACAGAATCGCAGGCTCGCATGCATAAATGCCTTCAATAAATTCTGTAACTTGAGTGGGTTCAAAATATCACTCTATGCTCTGTAAAGAAATAATATCCCATCGGATGCGCCGGTCAGAGTAGTTGATTAAATAATATGGAACGCAAGGGAAAAGAATGGAGGAAGATTGAAGAGAATAGAGAATGTTCAATAAAATTGTTGAGTGTGGCCTTTTGATTGATAATATCTTCAAAGATTTCATAGTTTGCAGGGTATAATAACGTTCTGCAATTCATATAACCAATTTTATCTAATGGGATAAAGCAACTCTGCTGTTATTGAGCATGACAACCTTTTAGAAGAAACATCCTATAGACTATAAAAGAAAGTAACAATTTAACTAACAGCGCCTGTGCAAACACAAGATTCTGATCAATTTCAATTTTGCTGCACATTAACACCTACTGCTAAATCCATCCATACATGCGCTCGCGCGCTCGCAGTGTGTGTATGTATGCATTTGATTCTTCAGCAAAAAAAATGTACATGATTGATGTATGTAACCTACCATATCTCTCATGTATGAGGAAGTTGCTTTTTTATTTTCATTTCATGCCCCCTCGGATGGAGACAGAACAGATAGTCTATCAAGAGCATCTGGCCTGATGTGCTTGTAAAAATGGCTAAGAGCATGTTTGACAAATGCTGTGGAGAATAGATTCTGTCTCGGATTGCGTAAAATAGCTTTTAGAGAATAGATTCTGGAAAATAGCTTCTGAAAAAGCTGGAAAGAATAGCTTTTTGAAAAACCATAGTTTCCACCCCCAAACCATGGTTTTGAAAGTTAAAAGCTATTCTGGAGAAAAAGAGTATGTTTGTTTACCACTTCTGAAACCATGGTTTTGAACCCAGAAGCTATTCTGCATTTTCGAAACATGTTTGTCAACAGCTTTTTCAAAACCTTGGTTTCCTTCAAAACCAAGATTTTGAAGATTTGCCAAACATGCACTAAGTATATTTAAATGATTGAATATGTAAACAGGCCTGGCTTGTAAGCCTATTTACATATTTTAAAAAAATAAAATTTTATTTATATTTAATATATAAATTTATGGTATATAAAATGTTTATTTCTTCACTCTTATATTATAATCAGAAGATATAATTATATTTATAATCTATATATAAATTTATATAATATTTTTGTATTATTTTATTCTAGATAATTTATATTGATTTATATAATTTTGGCCCTTTATTTACCTGTTTAAATTCTGCCTATTTTTTCCTATGGCATTTTAACCTATTCTTTATAATGTAGAATTTTTAATAGGTTTCAAGTCATGCATAGATCCCAAAGAAAAGGCTTGAAACATGCCACAAGTCAGGCTCACATTAAGAACATATAAAATAGGTTAGACCTGTTAAAAGGTGAAGTTCGGTTGAGCCTGTTACCAGAAATGAGGCTTTTTTTTTCCCCTTTACTTCTTTGGTGCATTGATCCACGTTTCCAAGGGCTAAGGAAATGCTCCCTCTCAGAAGTTCTAGTCTGTTCTCGGGATTCTATTTCTTCTTCTCTGAGTTTATCTTCACCTATATTTAGAGTAATCTGAATTTTGTAGGCAAGGTTTATGTGATCATAATTTTGAGCTGGCACTGGACTAATCCTGGGATTCATCCTTGAATATTAGAAAATAGATGTGTGATTCTGGGCGTTTTAGTTTCAAAAATATACAATGTCGTCCTATAGAAATGCTTGTTCAACGTTGATGGTTAGGTGAACAATTCTAAGGGGTTAAAGGACAATTTTGCTTGAGAGGTTTATTATCTGCAAGAGAAATTGGCATTCTAATTTTAACCTGTCAACAGTCAAAATGTCTCTCCTCAAAATTCGGAAATATGAATCATTTTTTAATGTTAATAATGGGTTATTGAATCCTTCTCTTAATTTTAAGGGTCATAACCCAAAAACATTGTGCCAATCAAAAGTTTATGATACACTATTTTAAAATCTTTTAGAGAAATCTTGAGCCAGTTGAAAGTTAAATATATTTAGATGCACCTCATGACAATACTTCATGAATGATCAATCCTGGAAATAGCTAAAACTAATTCTTTTCGTTAAGCAAATATTTTCTTTTGTTGAAGGTAATCCAATTTAAGGTGATGTGGGACACTAAATTTAAGTACATCTTCCAACAATGTTTTGAACCTCGGTTCATCATATTATAAAGAGTTAGCCATTTTTGCTAGATTCAACTTTGTTGATAACTCAAAGCATTTTGTTTCTTAGGGTCATGAACTTTGTTTTGGTGCAAAAAAAATTTAAATGCTGGGTCTCAGGACTCATCAGGGGCAAAGCATACCTCTACACTCAGAGAGCTCTTACAGATAACCCACCAAAATGGTCATAACATCGGTAGCAGGATTTGGACTCATGATTTTCTGGGTGTGAGCAAGGTTCATGAACTAATAATGGTGCTAAATTCAAATTACTTGATTAGCGGAATCTGCCTGGCCCAATACGCAGCCCAAGAATTTATGAATACTGAAAGTACCTGCAGGGTAAAGCTAATGAATGAATAGGGAGGCCATGTGACCCTGCAAGGACCATGTTTTCAAACCTTTCGTCCTTCTTGTTGGCTTTTTGACTGGGAGGCTATAAATATTTATTATGGTGCTATATTTTTAAAAATATTTATTCATATACTACAGTTAAATTCGTTCTTCAAGTGAACGAGTTTAAATTTGTACTGAACTCATTCACCTGAAGAATAAGTTCAGTGTTTAAAAAAAAATTTGTTGCTATATTTTAAAGAGAAAATCCCATAAAAAGACATTTAAATATAACAAAAGACAATTCAGGATTTCTAATTTCTATAATTTCAAATCAAGACCTTGGACCAAATTGAAATTTTGAAATCTTAATAAAAAGACGATATTACCCTTCTCTCATACTTCAGTTGAGAATGAGAGTCCTCATTCAAATGAGGGAGCCTTTATTTGAATGAGGCAAAAAAAAAAAATCCCTCATACTCACCTCTCATCCCAGTGAGGTGAGGATGGGGGGATTTTTTTAAAAAAAAATTTTTGCTTCATTCGAATGAGGCCAACAAAAATAAATAAATAAATCCCTCCTCCTCACCTCTCATCTGAATGAGGTGAGGATGAGAGGATTTTATTTTTTTATTTTTTTGCCTCATTAAATAAATAAATAAATAAAACATGTTATCAATTGGAGGTCATTTGTTCCCTTTTTTTTCATGAACTCAATTTGTCATTCAAATGAATGGCTTATTTTTCAAATATTACCCAGCACTTATTGCACTTCATTCGAATGAGCAGTGATATCCATTCAAATGAATTTTTCATCTTTAACTTATTCAAATATGACATCGATATAATAACTAGAATTTTTCATAATTCATTCGAATGAACGCTTTTCTCATTCGAATGAATGACTTATTTTTAGACATTACTCAGCAATTATTGCAGTTCATTCAAATGAGCACTGTTATTCAGTCGAATGAATTTTTCAGCTTCAATTTATTTGAATATAGTCTCGATATAACAACTATAATTTTTCATAATTCGTTCGAATGAACCATTTTTTCATTCGAATGAATCACTTATTTTTCAACTCCATGTTTGGTGAGAAATAGAGAGTATTTGAAAATAATATGTTCATTCGAATGAAGCTTAGTCCTCATTCAAATGAATTATGCAAAAAGTGTGCTATTATCTTGAGTCCATATTCATATAGGTTGAAGATGAGAAATTCATTCAAATGAATAATATGGCTTATTTGAATGAAGTGTTAAAAAAAGCTTGAGAATATTTGAATATAATATGTTCATTCAAAAGAAGCTTAATCTCATTCGAATGAATTATAAAAAAATATCATTGTTATCTTCGATCAATATTCGGATAAGGTGGAGATGAAATATTTATTTGAATAACCCATAGGTTCATTCGAATGATGTGTTGAAAAAAGTTGGAGAGTATTTGAAAATAATATGGTCATTCGAATGAAGTTTAATCTTATTCAAATGGATTATAATAAAATATCATTATTATCTTCAATCAATATTTGAATACGGTGGAGATGAAAAATTTATTCCAATGACCAATAGGCTCATTTGAATATCAGAGAATATAGTTCATTCTCCAGATGAAACTAGAAGAGGAGGAATCCGCTGAAGAAGATGATGGTGGTTTTTGGCGGGAAAAAGTTGTGCCAAATGGTTTTGGGCATTGGTGGTCACAATCTCAATTAGGTCCTTGCTGCTGTGGCAGTGACCTTCATTGTCTACCTCTTCTCTGGTCCCAGTCTTGTACTTCCCCCTGAAACCGAGAATGAGGATTGTGACAATTGGGAGGAGAAGGATGATGTTGACGAAGGTGAGAGTGAAGGTAGTATGAATTCAACTACCAACAAAATTAAAGAAAAACATAGCAGTAAATAGTAATACATATGCACATTGAGATCTAATTCAGCTAACATTAATGACTGGTATTGGTGGCTTACTACAATAAATAACACCACATGATAAAATTTCTCCTCGTTGTTTACTTGAGTAGCATACAGACAATAAGTAACATCAAAATTTCATTGCAAGAGAGAATACATACACCATCATATGGGAACTCAATTCCTCTCTCCCTTTCCATGCGATGGTTTTCGAAGTCAAAGCATCCACCATTGCTACGTACAATGACATCCAAACAATATGTATGAGTACAACAACACATTGGTGAGTATAAATATTTTTTAATAATTACCTGGCATTTTACTAATCAAATTCAATATAGTAAATCAAATGAAGTGGCAAATGAGACCATTACATGCATTAGGTAATGACAAATTTAATATAGTAAATCAAATTCTGATATATTTACGTTAACAACTATACGTTAGGTATTAACAAAATCCGTATCAAGAATGACAACAAACTAGATGGACTAACTAAACTATTCATTTGAATGAATCAATTTTATCATTTGAATGAAAAACTTATCTTCAACTCATTTGAATAATCTATCAAGATAACACTCAACGTTAACAACTATGCATTAGATATTGAAAAATTCAGCATAAGAAATGACAACAAACCAGACAAGGTGTATCAGAAAAAGCCTGAGATGATAAAAATAAATTGAAACAGGGTGCACTCTTTAACCTGAATGAGTTTGGACTATCAGTTCCAAACTCGTTCACCTGCTGAACGATTTTTGTTTGGAAGTACATGCCTGACACTAAATTCATTCTTCAGATGAACGAGTTCAGTACAAATTTAAATTCGTTCATCTGAAGAATGTGTTTAACTGTAGTATATGGATAAATATTTTTAAAAGTGTAGTATTACAGTAAATAATTTTACTGTTTATAGCCTCACTGGCAAAAAGCCCCTTCTTTTTCCCATGAAGGTCTGTGACCAACGCTATAGTGACTCTTCCTCCAAACCCTAGGGCTGTCCCTACCATACGGATTTTCCTCCTCCTGAGCAAACCAACTATTAGCAAACCTAGACTCTCTGCAATTGCAATTCACATGCTTTTGCTTTTGCTTTTGTTCTTTCATGTCTTCTCTACCACTTCTACAACACTAGGCCATTCTTATATTTTTCCTTTTAACAAGGGCTCCATGTTCAATTCAATTGTTTGGTTGGGTTTACGTAATTTAAATAGGATTATTGCATCACAAGTTATGTCCACTGGAAAAAAGATCTCTAACTATACCATTCATTTTCAATGAAGGATTATTGCATCAAAGCTCCCAAATCTGTTCAAAGGATAAGAACATACACTTCTAACATCACTATTATAAGGGGGATTACTAATGATTAATGTATTAAGAGCATAATATATATTCTCATGATTGTCTTTATAAGTTGCTTTTAGCATTTTTCACACAAATCAAAGAAAGTAACATAATTGACTCTATTTTAAAATTTAACTTTTTAATTTTAACCCTATTTAATATTCATTATAATATATAAGGAAAAAGTTAACATATCATAAATAAATGATAAAATTATTTGTTCATATAAAAAGTTTAATTAAATGATTTGTAAATGGAATGAAATAAAACATTGTCTCTGACCTTTAAATAGGGCTAAACGAGTAATAATATGAGACATCCTTCTTGTGCCATGTTTTTGTTTATTCCTTTTCATTAAAGAGATTCTGACACATGCTCATTGGTAAATAATTATGGAACCTTTGTTTATTTACTCGTTAACTTGTATTTCATTGGATCTCACAATAATAATCTAACCACCATTCAGTCGACTCCTTTACAAACAGTGACACACACAGATATATATATACATATATATATTGAAATCTGGTTGAAAAAGTACATCTGAAGCAAACCGGGTCAAGAATCATGGCCTGCATTTGATTCGGTTTGGACTGCCTTTTCCAGAGAGATAGCAAATAGAGTAACATTACGATACAAGGAAATAGGAGTGCGTGAATAAAGCTACGAAATGTATGCTGAAATATTACCCTTAAATTGTATAACTACCACATGTTGGCCATGACTAGCACATAATACAGAATATGCATTAAACAATACAGGACCAAGATATGAAGAAGCAGAACTAACACTAAGCTCTACAGTGAGATAACAAGATGATAGTCTCACTTGGCTTTACTTACAACAGCGTTAAAAGTTGAAAACTCATCTGCAATTAGCTTCTCAAAATTAACACCTAAAGAAAGGAGAGCCCAGCTTCTCTGTTAAACTCTCACAGTGAGACATAAGAGGATAAGGAACCTACATATATATATATAGTCCTGAACCAAAATGTGTACATATAGCTAAATTAAACTTATGATAAACATGGTCTAATCAAGCACAGGTGGGGTTCATTCCACAGAGTAAAAAGTCCATGTTCTTGACCTTTTTCCACAAGTTAGGACTTCTCTTCACCTCACAATCCTTCCCTACAATATCTTCCTTCCACTTGAACCTTCGACTCAGCCTCTGCATATGAAGCCGAATTTCCAAAGCTATGCCATCACTGTTCTTCACCTTCTTCTCAAGGCAGCCACTATCATCTTCTTGTCCTTTATTATTACCTCTTACCAGAAGCTGCTCGTAGTACTCCTTGTTCCTCTTCTCCAGCCCGTTGATCTGCGCCTGAAGATCTTCAATCTTTCTGTGCAGCATGAAGACTCTATGATCCTCCCTCATCTTCACCACACACTTGGCTAACTCCCCTGCTTTTCTCTTCACAAACATGGACTCTGATGCCAATCCTTTGTTCTCTTCCACTAAAGCCTTCATTCTGAATCCCAAGTTAGCATTCTCATTCAATAGAACAAGCCTCTCTGACTCCAGCACCTCAAGCAGGCTCTTCTGAAGATCTATTTTCCTTGAAGACTCACAATACTTCTTCTCCATCACACAAACCTCATGCATCATAACCTCATAGTCCACATTCTTGATCACAAGCTCAGCAACAATGGAGTCTAAATCAATCATGGATTGATGAGGAGGAGGAGGCTGCTGGTAAGATAGTGAGCTTTCCATGTCAGAATCAACCTGGCAGCTTATTCCACTGGCTGCTTCTTCTTGGTCCGAGTCTTCTATGGTTGAAATTTGAGAAGATTGTCTGCTATGTTGATGATGATGGTGCTTGTGTTTGGCCAATGTCTGAATGTAACGATCAGACAAGGTGATATAGCCATTGTACAGGTCCTGCAACAGCGTCAGCAACTGTGGACGCTTCTGATAATATGACTCTGCCCTTTCTGCAAATGTGTCTCCCACTTCTTCATCTTCTATCCCCATTGTCAAAACCTTCTTCATCCTCTCCTCCAGATCTGACATTGAACACCAGATTTTCACTTGAATCAACAAGCAAGTAGGAACAGAATATGATAAGAAGAAGAAGAATAGAGAGAG